>PVKC010044964.1:0-11523 GCA_004027635.1 Crocidura indochinensis | reverse complement strand
TAAAGTGGAGAGAATTAAAATAATCCATTGGAATAATATGGATAATATAATAATAATAATAATAATAATAATAATAATAATAATAATAGTCATTGCAGTATAGTTGCTGCCCAAATGAAGACTTGAACCTGAAGGGTTTCATTGAGGACAGACCAGTTTGCTGTAAGAAAAAGGAGAGCATCTCTTTGGGTGACAGTGGGCTTCAGTGGGAAACCCCAGACGAGCTTGTTGGATTGGTAAGACTCAGTGGCAAATGGGTAGCTGACCTTGATCGTGTTGGCAATCTATCTTACTGAGCATGTTAAATACCAAAGTCTTTGGGGCTGGGGACTCTTCATTGCAGTGGAGACCCAGCGCCAGTTGCACCCATGTGTTCAAAGGCGCGACGTCAAGTTGCTCCTCTTATTAATTTCCAAATGTTGAACAGTTCTCATCATGATCAAATAGATCTGAGGGTCTCTAAGTGGTTGTCGGGGAGGGGCAGATGCTTGGGATTGTTTGCTTAGAATGAGGATTAGTCAAATGCTTTGATATTCTATCAAGTATGAAATTACCTTGGAGACCCCTCCACCCCCACTGTGGCTAATATTTGAATACCTGACTGAGGTATCCAAGGAATCTAAAGATGGAAGGGGTTGGATTAGATTGGAAGGAAATCTGGTCTTGTTTACCAAGTTTAAAGGCAGGGAAACTGAGGCGGGGAGAGAAGAAGCAACTTGCTCAGTATTATCTGTTCTGTGGATTTCTCATTCATGCTCTCCAGTTGTCTAGTCAGAGAACCACCAAAAAAATGGACTGAAAGCCCAAAATAATGCCCAACAGACTAGGACATTCTCTAGAGAGGGGAAATTTCAAGTGCTGCAAATTTCAAGTCACCGTGTTGTTTTGGGATTATTGTTATTTTAAACAGCAACAAATGGTCTATGTTTTAATATTTTTTTCTTTGTGTGCCTTGGACTGATTTTTCATGTTGAAATCTTTGTCCTCCTGGGGTACCATGTCCCTAAGATCCTCCTTGACTATCACTAACCAATCAAGGTACCCACCTTGATTGATTTTACAAACCATAAAATATCTGTTTCCCTTCAACCCGCTGCAGGTGTCCTCATCCATCATGATATGGGGATACCTCCTTGAGACTGTGACTTGTTGGGGTGACCTGATCTGGCTAGATTTCTTTGATATATTCAACTGCACCACCACCACCACCACCACCACCCCCCACCCGCTATGAACTGTAACTCTCTGGATGCAGTCTCTAAACTCTGAACTTGGTGCCTGTTTCAGGAAATTCTCTGCTTGCAGCTTAAGGATGGGTGAGTTGCTGGGAGGAGAGTTCAGAGGGCTGGGGCAGGAGAGGGGTGGGAAGGGCAGTCTGCAGAATTTGCCTTTGAAAAGGTTCGAAGAAACCCAGGTTTGAGCCCTGAGGCTGCGTGTCTGCACACTTCAGAGGGTCAGGAAGTGACAGGGACTTGCCCTTTCTGGGGTCGGGGTTCCCAGGAGCTGCTCTCATTGAACCAAATATTTGAGGTTTGCATTTCTTTTTAACCTGCCCCGCGGGGCCACCCCAGCCCTTCAGAGTTGAAGTACTGCTTGCCAGACCCTTGACTCCGTTTACCCTGCAAATGGGGGAAAGACAGGCGCCTGCTGAGCAGTCTGAGCCCCACAAAGAGAGGGGAGGGCTTGGCAGGCAGCAGTAAGAGACACCCTGGGGCTCCCTTCACCTTACAGCCCACTCACAGCCCTTTCCCCCCTCCCCCCCCCCCCCCGTCCTGTAGGACCCAGCATCTACCCCCTTTAAACTCCCTCTAGCAAATCCAACTCAAACAACACCCTCAATTGAGGGAAATAAAAAATAATAATAAATAAATAAAAAAAGTAGGACCCTCTAGGGTGTTTGGGGGGGGTAAAAAAAGAGAGAAAAAAAGAAAAAAATTTAAAAAATAAGTAGGACCCTCTTGCTTTCTCTTTGTTTTTGGAAACTAGAGGTGGAAGCTAGAATTGAGACTCACAAATGTGGACCTTTGGGGAATGACACCCCCTCCAGACACGCACCCCCACTTCAGCTGAGTTTCTCCACGAGGCCGGTGCATTTTCTGGAACATATCAGCCTGCAAAGATGATTGCTACTGACAAGTCAGCTTTCATGTGGCAATATCCCCGACCACCGGCTGTGAGTCGAGGAGAAAGAACTCTCTGGAATTCACCGCTTTCCCCCTCCAATTAATCCCCAGCCACCCTGCTGTGTGTGAATGGGTTGTGCTGGGGATTCGTGGCTCTGAGGCTGGGGGATTTGCTGATTCCTTGAAGTCCCCTGAGGAGAGGTGATATGGAGAACAAATAATTCCCATGCAGAGCCGAGGCCCCCAAAAGAATTGGCCCGGCTGGGCCTGGCTTCACTATTTGTACACTGTTAGGCACCTCGGAAGCCGGGTTTGCAGACAAAAACCTGAGCTCTGGGGCCCTCCAAGCCTCCACCTTTTGTGGGCCCGGCTCGCTGGCCTCTCTCCTGATAGAGAAGAAGCCCAGAGTCTGGACTCAGAAAGGAAGAAATAGAAGCCCTGCGATCTGCCTATGCTTTCCCCTTGGCCTCTGTCTGTCCCATCCAGGCTCTACTCCTTTGTTTACCTTTCTCAGAATGCAGTTTTTGCTCTGAGTCTGCTGTCTTCTACTTTTCCTTCCCAGCTCCAGGCCAGTCTGTTAGTCAACTGTTGGCTTTGCACGCCTGCCACAGTGCTCATGCTTGGCCCTGGCTGGCATCTGTCTTTCCCAGAGCTTTACCTCCTGAAGCATCTCTCTAAAGGAAAGCTAGTATTTAGAGGTGTTGGGAGTGTCTGTGAATTCTCCTTTGCATCCTCACAATCATTTCAGGAGTTGCTGCCTTTTGTGTTACTTTTACCAAAACCCAAGTCTTAGGATCCAGTCTGTTTGCTAGAAAAATCTATCGCAGCATCTTAGCACCAGGGTTTTATTTTTTGTTGTTGTTATTTTTTCCAACTCTGGACCGCAGAGTGTCACTGCCTGTGGGTGTTTAGGATGAAAAACCAGCCAGAGAGCTATCGTTCAAGGGGTTGCAGTGTGTGTTTTGCATGTGAGAACTCCGGGTTCTATTGCATGGATCCCCAAAACACCTCCAGCAGTCTTTCCTCAGCACAGAGGCTTCTGAGCATTATTGAGTGTAGCTCAAAACCCAAATAGAGAGAGGATGAAACCAGAATGATAGAACAGATAGTAGCTTGCTATGCACATGGCTGACGTGGGTTCAATCCCCAGCACCTCATATGGTTTCCCAAGCATGCCAGGAGTGATTCTTGAGTGCAAAGCCAGGAATAAGTCCTGCTGGTTGTAGTCTCCAAATTACACAAAACAAAACAGAAATCGAGTGATGAAAACCATTGTCTGCCAAGGCCTTCCTGCTTCCAGGAACTCAGCTCTCCACCCCCACTCTTCCCAGGGAAGATCTCTCCAGGAGAGACACCCCAATGAAGGGTCACTCCCCTGCTTACACTCTTCAAAGGACAGCCCTTGGAAGAAAGTTCAAACTCTTCAACTTAGCATACCAGCCCCTTTTATGGTTGGGCACCTGGAAAGAATTAAATAAAGATCAAGGAGATAATCCTAAGAACCTTGGGAGGGCAGACAAGCTGGATGGGCTGGGGGTGGGGGATGTCGAGGCCCCTTTTCAGACTCTGGAATCTACTTCTGGGATGGACTCCCAGGGGCATTTCCCATTCTGACCCTGCCCCCACTTTTCACTCTTGGTGATCTCTGGGTGGGAGGAAATCCGCTTTCTTCATTGTATCACTCCCTCCTCCCCAGCCTGTTGAAGAGATATTTTACTTCTAGTTCCAAGGTGCTTGAAGAGCTTGAAGTATGAGCCCTTGGACTGCGTTTGGTGGCGCTTAGGAGCTACTCCCTGTTTGGTGCCCCAGGGTTGCTCCTGCTGGTATTTGGAGGACCATGAGATCCTGAAAAGCAAACGGACTCTCTGCTTGTTAACTTGCAACTTGGCCCTTACAGTGCTCACTTTTGTGGGGTTTGTGCTGCCAGTAATCCCAGGATTTAGGGTGAAGCTCTGGGGATGTCCCTGACTACTGGAGGCCCAGGCTTAATCAGCTGCAGCCTCACAATTTGTAGGCCAAGAAATCACAACATTTGGGTTTGTCTCCAGTGACTGCCAAGTGAATGCTTCCGACTCTCCCACTGACACTGCTTTAGCAGTGCTTTCTTTGTTTTCGCCATGGTGTTAAAAGGCGTCTTAATGTGCCCCTGTTTCATGAAAATACAAGAGAAGCAGTAATAGTCCCCAAAGCACAAAGATGCTGTTTGAGGTGTGGGTGGAAGTAAGGCAATGCAGGATGGTCAGAGACCCAAACTCTTATGACTGATGTCAGTGTTGTGGTGGAGGCTGGCAGGCAGGAAGAGGTAGATAATTATGATGACTCAATTAGTCACTTTACATTTCATTTGCTGGGGATAAAAAGATGGTACAGTGGGGAGAACTCTTGTCTTACACAGAGTAGAGCCATGTTCAGTCTTTAGCACCATGTACAGTCCCCCTTGAACCCTACCAGGAGTGATCCCAGAATGCAGAGTCAGGAGTAAGCTGTCCAGCATGCCCTTTAAATAAACGACTAAGTAAATATCAAACCACATTTGCGAGTCAGAGAACAGAAATATTTAATATGGAATAAATAAGATATAAAAGAGGGAATGCTGAATCTACCACACTCTTTTATTTATATTTTTGATTTTTGGGCCACACCCTCCGGGGCTCAGGGATTACTCCTGGCTATGTGCTCTGAAATCAGTCTTGGCTCAGGGGGACCATATGGAATGCCGGAGGTTGAACTAAGGTCTGTCCTGGATGGGCCGCATGCAAGGCAAGTGCCCTACTACTGTACTATTGCTCCAGCCCCCTCACTCTCTTTCTTACATACACACACTTATATGCACACACACATATATACACTTATGTGGACCAATGATTTGAAAGAACCAGAGGGACAATGAGAAGCAGGTTTCAATCCCTAGCAGCCTGATAGTGGAGCTTAGATCAGGACATCATAAGACCTTGAAGACCTGGAAGTCCTTATGTCTTCATGGGTAATATGAATGTGAAAAATCATGGCTCCATCTTGGGCCACCATCTCAGACATTCTGTTTCTATCACTTGACAGAACAATCGAACATGGGCCCACATAAGCTATTAAACAAAAAAGATGATAAAAAGTTGTAGCCCAGAAGATATCTGGTGGTTTACACAGTAATTTTACACACATTTCACAAGGACCCAAAGTTAACCATCAGGAGGGCTGAGAAAGGCGGAAAGCAAACCAGTAAGTATGCAAAACCATGGGTAAGAGGGTATAGATGGTGCTAGAGAAACGGTTAGTCAGCTTTTCTAGAACAAGGCCTAGTTCAGTAGGTGATGTGTGAGTTGAGAGCAGAGTGATAAAAAGGATTCCTTCTTGCCACATAATGAGAATAGTTTTTCAGGTTTGTCTCCAGGACCTAATGAGGGGTCTAGTTCCTCTTCTTGAAAACACAACAGTGATATAAAAGAGGCTGCGCAATTCTGTGAGCAGAGAGCTCTTAGGAGGTTTTTCCAATAGATGAATAAAGATTTAGGGTATTATTTGTCAATGACTTTCAAAATGTTTTCCTTAGAAAGGAATATATTTTATATTGCAATCCAACACACACAAATTTTGATATAATTTTTACTTTACAGTTAATTCTGATATTTTCATGTTGTTGCTTCATTTTGAAATTCTTGTTTCAGAGCATTGGCTTCAAATATAGGAAATGACTTAACTTGGAAAACTGTGTCCTAGAACATAGTAAGGAGTTTGGTTTTATTCTTTTCAGAAACTTATAAGTTGAGGAGTAGCATGATCTGATGTATGACTTTAAAAATTGTTACTGTGAACGTTATACTAAGCAATGCTCTTGGGGTCATGTGACCAGGTAGTGTCAAGAAAAAATCCATACCCTTGTACATGAAAGCATTTATATAAAATACTATATACATATCAATGTTTATTGATGCACTAATACAATAACTAAGATATTGAACCAATGGAAAGAATATAATATGTTTTGAATGTAAGACTATGGGGTGTGGAGATGGGAGAGGGGACAATAAAAATTCTGAAGATTGATTGTGTTCATTGTGGTCTTGACTTATACAGACGTTTGCTGAGATAAAAAGTTGGGAAATGATCAACTTCCCTTCAAGTGCAGTGAATGTAGGAATATAATTTGAATATTTAAAGTTTTATATGTATATACCTGCATCATATTGTATTGAAGATGTTAGAAAGTGAGTTAGAAAGTCAGCTGTTAAAAAAATTTGTTTCTGGGGCTGGAGCTGTGGCACGGAATGGTAAGGTGTCTCCCTTGTCAGCGCTACCCTAGGACAGAATGAGGTTCCATCCCATCTGGTTCTCAAGCCAGGAGCAATTTCTGAGCGCATAGCCAAAAGTAACCCCTGAGTGTTACCGGGTGTGGCCCCCCAAAAAAGCAAAAAAAAATTTTAGTTCTACCTTCTTTGGCTAGGAGACACAACTCTTGGTCTACCCTGTTTGTTCCTTTGGCAAATAGAGTGTCAGGATGTCTCAAATGTGCAAGCTAATACCAGAAATAGACTTAATTCACTCTTTCTCCCTATTTTTTCCTTTTGTCTTTGACTTTCTTCTTCCCTCTCTCCCTGTCCTTCCTTTTTCTTCAAGAACAATGGCTTTTGTGATTCTATTTTAGACACAATTTTCATTAGTGCTCATTAACAGATCACCTTATAAATTTTAAAATCACTTTAAATAACAATGTAAAATAACTAAGGGGCTGGAGAAATAGTGCAGAGGATAAAGCAATGGCCTTGCATTCTGCTGACCTCAGTTGAAATCTGTGGCACCAGTATAGTCATCACTCCTAAACACAGTCAGAAATATCA
The DNA here is from genome assembly GCA_004027635.1 of Crocidura indochinensis. Lineage (NCBI taxonomy): Eukaryota > Metazoa > Chordata > Mammalia > Eulipotyphla > Soricidae > Crocidura > Crocidura indochinensis. The sequence goes on along the minus strand of PVKC010044964.1, from coordinate 4,568 downwards.
CCTGAGCACTGCTTAGTGTGGCCCCCTAAAAGAAAAACAAAATAAAACAAAAAAGCATTTATTTGTTCATTAGTCTATACGTTTCATGGTCAGAATTCTGCTGGGCTTAGGCTTCATAACTCTTCTTATTGTTTGCTTTGAGGTCATCTCTGAAGGGGATCTTATTTTCTGAAGGATGCTGTGAGGCAGGATTACTTTCCTCCCATGTATAGTACTTTACCTAATTTGGACATATTCCTGGGATTTAGAGGGAGATCAGTTTCGGATGATGTTTCCAGCAGAACTGCTTCAATTCTGCATGAGGTCAAGAACAGTGACATTAATTCTTTTTAATTATTTTGGCAGGGAGGAAGATATGCTTAGTGGTACTCATTGCTTACTTATTGGTTCCGTGCTGGGGGATAATCCTTATAGGTCTCAGAGAATCACTATGTGTGATGGTGGGTATCAAATCAAGGTTGAACCCTTCCTGCTGTACAATATCTTGGGTCCAAGAGCAGGGATTTTCAAAGATCAAATGAAATATTAAGTTAAAGTTTAAAATAGAAAACCAATAATTCAAAGATATGGTTTCCTGAGAGGGCAGCATGCATGGAACTCCAGGAACCTACAAGGGAAACAGCAGTTTCCCTAGAGGCTGCCAGAATTTGGTGGGACCAGATCAACAGGAGCAAACAAACTTGTGACTGTTCTCATTGGTCAGAGATAAGGCCCAAAGGTGTGACTTCTTAAGTGGGTAGATATTAAAGCAGCTGCAAGATAACCTCCCAACCCTATAAAAACTCCCCACAGACCTCCCTGACAGTGGTGGAGCAGGGCTGACAATGAAGTCTGAAAGACATATTCCAGACTACAAAGAGAACCATGTTAAAGTAACTCAAAACCTCTTTTTTTTTTTTTTTTTGGTTTTTGGGCCACATCCAGTGATGCTCAGGGGTTACTCCTGGCTATGTGCTCAGAAGTCGCTCCTGGCTTAGGGGACCATATGGGAAACTGGGGGATCGAACCGCAGTCCATCCTAGGCTAGCGCAGGCAAGGCAGGCACCTTACCTCCAGTGCCACCGCCCGGCCCCAGTAACTCAAAACCTACCACTTTTTGTGAACAGAGATTGTAATCCTGAGACCCATTAAGTACCATCCCTCACATATAATATCCTTGAAAAGGACTTCAAAATAGAAATGTTAGAATGTTTAATGAATTGAAAGAAACAATGATCAATAAAACAAGAGGATAAAAGAGAAGACATGAGAAAACATTCAAACAGAAATGATAGAACAGAAAAACATGGAGGCAAAAAAAAAAGTAAATACATAAACAGATGGCAAGAAAACTTTGGGATGAATTCAAAAGAATCAAAATAAGAATCATTGGATTCTTAGAGGGCTTGAAAGACAACTCCTATGAGAAGCAACAGTCAAAGTCATCACTAACGATAAGTTCCCAGAGCATAGGAATGCATGTACTCACATCCTGAGGCCTGGGGGTATTAGCTAAAAGAGGTCCAAATAAAAATAACCCAAATATATCCTAATCAGAATGACAAAAACCACAGAGATAGAATACTGACAGCAGCAAAATAAAAAAAATTAAGTACAAAGGAGCATCCCTAAGAGTTTCAGTCAATGTTCCAACATCCACAAGAGCCATTTCTTAATGATCAAGGTACATGTACTCAAAAAATATACTCATCTACTCATACTTCTAAACATATATGTACCTAATGAAGAAGCAGTATAAAATTTTTAAACATTGCTAATTGATTTGAAGAGGATATTGATAGCAACAAAATAATAAAAGGAGACTTTAACCCTACTCTATCATTTCCCAATAGATCAACTAGACTAAAACACAATAAGGAATTACTTGCTTTGAATGAAAAAATGGAAGACATAGCTTAGTATATCATATATACCCCTTTTCATTCACCCACAGCCAAATATACTTTTATCTAATGTACATAGAACTTTCTCCAAAATAAACTACCTGCTGGAAACAAAACATACCTCAGGAAAATCAGGAGGATAAAAATCATACCAACTACCTTATCAGATCATGATGCACTGAATTTAGAATTAATCACAAATAGAAATGTAGAAATACCTCAAACACCTAGGAACTAAATAACTCATTACTGAAAAACCAGTAGATCAGGGAGGAATTCAAAAGTTTCCTGGAAACAAATGAGAATAAATATATGAGCTATCAGAACTTGTGGGTTGCAGCAAAAACAGTGTTAAGAGGAAAGTTCATAATCAAGTGAAGAAAGGGCTCACCGAAATAACTTGACTGTACAACTTAAGAAACTGAAAAATTACCAACAAAAAGATTCCAAAGAAGCTAAGAAGAAGGAAATAATAAAACTTAAAGCAAAAATTAATGAACTAGAATTAAAAAAAGAAATATTTAAAAGCTCAATAAAACCAAGGTAAGGTATTTAAAAAAATAAACAAGAGCAATAAACCACTAACAAAACTTACATAGAAAATCATAATGAAATGAATCAGAAGTAAAAGGGGAGACATCACAATAGACACCACAGAAATTCAAAGGCTCATCAGAGATTACTTTGATAATCCTAATGCCACAAAATGACAGAATCTAGAAGAAATTTATAAATTATTGGACTCCCAAGGCTGATGATAGATCTGAAATACCCGAAGAGACTTATTACTTTTAATGAAATTGACATGGTAATCAAAAACCTAGACAAAACAAAAGCTAGAGTACAAATAAATTCTCTAGTGGGTTCTTTCAAACCTTTAAAGAACTATTACCAACACTGTGTATCTGAAACACAACTACTTCATATTTGTGTATCTCATGATAAGTTAATTTTAAAAAAGAAAAAGAAATTAAAAATGGCATCATCTACCTTCTTCACCCCTCTCATTAAAAGGACCTAAAAAGCACCTACTTCAAACTCAAGAGTTCTACAAATCATCCCAATCATTGCTGAAAAGGAATCCTTTTCACTGGGGGGAATTTGTGTTGGATTAACCGGTCCTCACCCTAATCAACAATGATTTCTTCTGTACATATATTTATCCCACCTGGGCAGAAAGAACCCCTGAAAAGGATCTCCATCCCAATCTGTTCTCCACCCATGGAGGTGGTCCTATTTTTTTTTTTTAATAAAGACTGCAACTCCATTGGATCTTGCTTTCTCCGTGTGGTAGAAGGATCCCCAGATCCATTTCATCTTTCCAGCTTGGTTTAGATTACTTTCTGCATCAGCCCTGTTTCCAGACCCACTTTCCATCTCTCCTTGGTATTGGGGTGTGTGGAATTACCTACAAATTTGGGCAGAGAAAACTCTAGCTAACCAAATGTTTACCTAAAGAAGGTAAGTGGACATCATTCTCTGTGACAGGATACCAGAGGCATGGATATTGCCTCTAAAAAAGGGTCATGTATATTGATCATTGATCAGAAAATGATTTAAGTTGCTGATCTGAGACCAGATAGTTCAACAAGCTTACCTTCATGACATAAATGCTACATTACTTCCTTTAGCATCCCAGGAGTGATCTTTAAGCACGTAGCTAGGAGTAAGTACTGAGCATAATTAGAGCTTCATTTTGCTCTGTACTTGGTCATTCTTGGCAGTACTCAGGGAACAGTGTAGTGTTGGGGATCTAACATGAACTTTCTGCATAAAAAACATGCACTCAACTTATTGAATATTTCCCTGGCTCTAACTTAGTTAAGGGTAATCTATTGCAGGTTTAAGGTATTTGCTATGCATGTGTCTGACCTAAGTTTGATTCCCTGATACTACATGTGGTTCCTAGAGCACCTCTAGGAGTGACCCTTGAGCACAAAGTCAGGAATAAATTCACACCACTAGGTGTGAATCCCCCTTTTACACACACCCCACTATTTATTTAGTTCTTTTTCCAAAAGACTTAATGGGATTTAAATAATGCTCACTGTAGAATCTACAAACTTGAGTTCAATCTTTGCTCTTTTTTTTAATCAGTGATAAGCCTGGCCTAAAGAAGTCCAGACCTTCCCTCAACTGTGACCTCATGGGTTTGTTGCAAAGATTCAATAAAAAGAACAAGAATGGCAGCAAGTAGTTGGCCCTACTTGTCAGTAGTGAGTCAGAAAGTTATTATGATTCGTTTGCTCATTTGGGAGTGACATAGTCAAAGATGGGGTCAGATATGGTTTCCAACCGAATTGCATTGATGAGAGGTCTTGATATGGGAATTGATATTGATATGGGAATGGCATGTGTCAAATTGCTAAAGGAATATATAATCATACTTTGGATGACTTCTCAGAAATTCAAGTCTGTCATGCACCTTATGAAATGAAAGCTTAGATCTGGCCTAGATTCTCTAAGGTCAATATCATTTGTTCTCTGTCTTTATGTAATAGAATTCAAGTCCACAGCTCATTCTGACATAACTGTCACTGGGACTCCTCCCCAATTCTGCAGAGCACAGATCACAGAGGATGAACAGAAAGTCCAAGACACCATGGCCATTGATGTCTCAAATGGGTAATTCTCTTTGCTCAGTAGACATTTACTGGGAATATACATGCAAAAATGTATGACTAC
>PVKC010044963.1:0-11483 GCA_004027635.1 Crocidura indochinensis | reverse complement strand
CTTAATTTTGAACTTTCAGCCAAAGAGCATTAAGAAAAATGAAACAGGGCCAGGCGGTGGAGCTGAAGGTAAGGTGTCTGCGCTAACCTAGGACAGACCGAGGTTCAATCCCCCGGTTCCCCATATGGTCCCCCCGTGCCTGCCAGGAGAGACTTCTGAGCGAATAGCCAGGAATAACGCCTGAGCATCACCGAGTGTGGCCCAAAAACCAAAAAAAAAAAAAAAAAAAAAAACCATGCACAATTACTTTGTCCCTCAAGTCCCCAGATTGTAGTAATTAAAACATTTCTTAGCAGTACACAAAGCGATATAAAGCCACAAAATTTATGTAACTCCTTTAACATTGAAGGCATAATATTTTTTAACAGTTCCATGCACATGCATATTAGTTTAAGCTAATCTCCATAGTTTAAGTGGTTTTTTTAAGGATTAGAGTCCAAAGAGCACAACTAAAATGGTGTTAGAGTGGCAATTGTTGTTTGCATAGGCCCAGCAAAATATGGGGAGCATGGAAAGGAAAAGCCTTGGCCTAAATACAAGAAGACCTTACCCCTACGTTTTCTGGCTTAAGACCAACTGTAGGTTTCAGGCATACTAGGTTGCCCAACCCAACTCATTGTCTGTAGTGCCAATACACTTTTATTTTTCACACAGTCACTGTTGTTGGTGTCAGGTTTCTGTAAAGATCCTGGAATCTGTGCATATCCTACATCAAAGTCAGGATGTTGTGGAGCTTCCTCTAGCTTCACCTCGCAATTAAAGGGCCCAGTCATGAAAATAGGTCATTGTTGTTGTTGTTAAGTCTTCTGGGTGTTAAGGGAAGTCTTTTTTGAGTAGGTTGATATGAGAGCAGCAGTAGAGGATTGCTCCCAGGTGATGTTATAGACAACCTTGGTTGTTTTGTAGATGGCATTCCTGGTTCAAGGGTGAATGGAGAATGCCCATTCTTCTGAGACCTGAGCCAGGTCATTATGACAATGTTCAGGGTGTGTTCCTATCTCTATTAGATAAGAACTTTTTTATATGTATAGTATTTTCCCATTTTATTGTGCCTATGCAAAAGAGAAACAATGCCACATGGCGTTATTGGTACATATGAGAGCTGCTAGAGCAAGTCTAACACTCCCCATAACTTGGTTCAAACATAAACATTAAACTGAGAGACTCTTCTACCAGAATTCATTACTGAACAGATCACAAAGGGAAGAACAGACAAATAGTGGGGAAAATAGTCACTGTATAAGAGAATATTTAGTAAGAGTTATAGCTGTTAAGGAAATACATATAAAATTTTCAAAAGACATATACGTGTCCCTTTTATGTTTTTTGAAATAGTTGGGGGTGTTAAATTCATGTACCACTTTCGTCAGTGATTGGCCTGTGCAGTACTGAAGGTAAAAAGGGTAAATATGGGGTAATAATGGTTGGAAGTGAGGGAGTGAAGGAATAGAAATGACCCTGTAGGGGTATGAGAAAGAGCAATATACAAGATGGATGTTCTGCATGTTCAAAACATGCCTTAATCATAGGGATTACTATTAATAAATACTGTACACGCGGGGACGCTAGCCCCATGCAGTTTTGAAAATGTAGACAGGTGAGAGGAAAAAAGTTACCATTGACTGCCTCAGCACATCTCACCAACCCAACTAGGCCTGCTTAGTCTCCCAGCACCGCCAAGCTAGGGAGAAGGCCTTCTGCCTGGAGTCTCCCCAAACCCCATGCCGGAAAGAGTTAGCCTCATGCCCTAAATTCTCAGGATGTAGTCACTTTCAGATTAAGTGAGGCTATGCCTGCAAAGAGTATATTACATATAACACTCCATGTATCTAGTTAAATACACACAAATGTGTATGTGCAAAGATAATTAAATATGTGCAGAAGTGACTCAAAAGTTCTGAAATAAGGCAGATAACTACAAGTAATACAAATAAGAACAGTTTTGTAGGGGCCCGGGAAATAGCATGGAGGTAAGGTGTTTGCCTTTCATGCAAAAGGTCATCGGTTCGAATCCTGGTGCCCCATATGGTCCCCCGTGCCTGCCAGGAGCAATTTCTGAGCATGGAGCCAGGAGTAACCCCTGAGCGCTGCTGGGTGTGACCCAAAAACCAAAAAAAAAAAAAAAAAAAAAAAAAAAAAAAAAAAGAACAGTTTTGTAAAGTAGGTAGAATGAAATTTCACTTGAGAGATTAGGTGGTATGTTCATAATAGTTAAGAGTAGTTGTTAGGGTGCAAGAGAGATAATACAACAAGCAAGTGCTTGCCTTCCACTCAAAAAACCTCAGTTTGATCTTCTGTACCAATATATATGGTGCCTCAAGCTCAATAAGGGTAAACCACAAGTACTGAGCCAAAAATAAGCTCTGAAGACTCCTGGGTATGACCAAAATAAACAAAAGAATAGTGGTCAAGTGGTACAGGAGATGTACATATAATTAAAACTAGGTTCAACACTCTAGTTATAATACCAAATGTGTTGGGCCGGAGAGATAGCATGGAGGTAGAGCATTTGCCTTTCATGCAGAAGGATGGTGGTTCAAATCCCAGCATCCCATATGGTCCCCTGTGCCTGCCAGGAGAGATTTCTGAGCACAAAGCCAGGAGTAACCCCTGAGCGCTGCTGAGTGTGACCCCCCACCCAAAAAAAGACCAAATAATAATAATAATGCCAAATGTGTCTAATTTAGAGACTGGTGTAAGCTTAAGCTTTGCTGAAACTTCCAGTCACCAGGCAATCAAAATAAGTTACCATGCAAGACAACGTCAAACAATCTTTTAAGATACAAAATATATCATTTAATCTTGGTATGTGGTATGTAGGAATATATGGTACCTATAAATCTAGGGTGACCTATGGTATTAGAGGGATATTTCATAGATAAGACATGGTATCTAGAAATTTTTTAATTTAACTTTATAAACTTTAGAAATTAAAAAATAACAGGAATGAAAGTCAGGTATTCTTGCCTTAATTTGCTTTAAATTAATCAAAGCAATAAGAAACTAGGAAAAGTTTGTAGTTATTATATGAGATACCTCAGGAGAAATTGGGTGATAGGATTTATCAAAGTTCTTTGTCTTAAGGTTATCTCCTTTTCTTCTCTCACCTGCTATTTATAGTCTGCTTAGTTGTCTTGTTATGAAGAGTATATTTAAGGAAGTTGACGTAAAAATAAAAATAGGAAAAACTATTCTAAATTTGCCACCACAAATAGAGGGAAATAAAAGCAGCCAGAAATCAAAGTGTATTATAATTTGCATATAGATTAAGATTTTGGGGCTTGTGAGGTGGCGTTAAAGGTAAGGTGCCTGCCTTGCAAGCGCTAGCCAAGGAAGAACTGCGGTTCTATCCCCCAGTGTCCCATATGGTCCCCCCAAGCCAGGGGCAATTTCTGAGCTCTTAGCCAGGAGTAACCCCTGAGTATCAAACGGGTGTGGCCCAAAAAAAACAAAAATAAATAAATAAATAAAAATTTCAAGGGACACAAGATGTGATTGCATAAAAAGTTATCCAAAAAGGCTACAGTCTTTCCTTAAAAGACACTTAAATTTGTATCAGATAAGCAGGTAAAGAATCTTCTTCATCCAGGCTCCAGAGCACTCAGAAGCTAAATTGAGCAAGAAAAAGTTATACTCACCAAAGATCAAGAAGAGCAGAGTCATGACCCAGGCAACTAAAGATGATGAGCTGTAAGACATAATAAGACAGAAAGGAGATCCAAAGCACTAATCTTTCGCTTTGCCTGTAAATGCACTGAAACAGGGAGAAAGGCAGATCCTGCCTGAAAAATAAGTTTTATCAGATGAGCAGAAACTCAGAGGGTAGGACTGAGAGACCTGGACTTGCTGAAATCAGCATATCCCAGAAGAAGGGAAGTGGCCGGAACTGGAAGAAAGCTGTTGAAAATAAGGGTGGGGTGGGGGTGATGCCCACACTGTTGTAGCTTGGTTCTGCTCTAATCTTAGTTCCATCCAACTCCATTTTATTCCATTTACTACATTTCACAAGGAAAAACAGATACCCAGAATGAGAATATCATTTTAGGAGATCAGGCAATGTTGTTTTACTTCCAAATAATAGGTCAATTTTGATTTTTTCATTATTGAAAAAATTGCTAGAGAATATAGCCAGAAATTGGTGAATCCAAGCTGATTTTGGAGACACCATAATCTAGTGTCAATGTGTTGATCTCTAAAATTGATTTTAATGCACTCTTCTTAAAGAGGGAAGGAGGGGAGCCATCGGGAACTGGCTTATTCTAGCTCACTCAAGAGCAGAAGAAAAGCCCAAGAAAAGTTCTGTTGCCCATACAACAGAACACTACACAGTCAGCTTCTTGGGCTTTTTTTTTTTTTCAGTTTTCTTTCTTGTTAAATTTCAACAAAAATATACCAGGAACAGAAATTTATTATTCTTGTGCTAATTAGAGTATACTTATTCTTTATTGGATCTGAATGAGGTTAGAAGCTGAGTGGAGACAGATCTCTGTGATAATCAACTTAAGTAATTTTCAGTTATATTGGTCAGGTCCTACAGCCCATACTTAATGATTCAGCATTAAGTATGATATAAGAGCTCAATTCCATGGACTAATAACTTTTATAAAAAGGGTAAACTTTCTTCTACAATAAAAATCTTACTTTTTTACCAATATTCACATCACTCAGCAAAAGTCTATTACAAGCATTTAAAAAATTCTGCATTTCTTCATTTATACAGTATTAAAGTAAAAGACAAATTAGCAGTTATGGGAATTTCCCATGTGGAACTGATACTTTTGACTTCCCTCCAGTCTCAAAAAATAAGACAAGAAAGCACACAATGACAGAGACATTATGGACAGTTAGTAAACACATCTAAGTTCAATGGTACATTAGAAGCAGATACTGGGATATTTCACAAGGGGTAATCAAAACATGGTGACAACCCATGATACAGAGCTTTATTAGTAGAAAGTGGTTGATTTATGCCTTCAAAACAACCATCTTTCCTGCCCATTCACAAAAATTAAATTTTATAGAGAAAGAAATAGTGGACAGGTGCTATAGTGATCAATAAATTTACACTTAGTCTGGTCTTCTGAGACACACCTCTAATATGACTACAAATAAAGAGATCTAATTAAGGCTTTCCACTTCTTGTTCTTTAGGCAAAGGGGCATTATTGATATGTTCAACAATTTCCAATCAGACGTGTTTTCTGGTTTCTAATAGTGAGTTCAACTCTAAATTTCATTGAACTGGCTTCTTTTTATTTATGTATGTATGTATTCATTTATTTATTTATTTATTTATTGAGGGTGAAACTCATATCGGTTGGCAGTCTTCTACCTAGTATGGAGCTCCCTGCCTGCCAGAACTACCATTTTTATTGAGTACAAAGATCACCCCTGGGTGGGGCAGTAAACTCACCCAGGTTTACAAGTAAGATAATCTTTGTTTTGGGGGGCGAAACCAAATTGTAAACAAACAGATGCAAGGATACCAGGGATAAACTTTGTTTTAGATAAAATAAGGTGTACTTCAACAACTGCCCCTTTTTGTTCAAATAATTGAATTTTTCTCTGCTAGAGGCGAAAACTCCAGATCAGAATTTGCAAAGGTGGTTATTTTGCATAGGCACAGTAAAAGTTGGCTGTAATAGCATCAAATTTTAAACTGTATAAATCATTCTCAAATAAGCTTTCACATCTTTTCACATCTCACAACACTTTTCATAGACTTCTCTGAACATTAGAACCTTTCTGCAGATACACTTAATTAGAAAATTCTTAAACATTCTTACACCGAGCACTGTAATACAAGTCTAGAACATCCGAGTTCTCTTTCATAAACTTCATTAAACAAAAATCATAAGAAATTTTCGACAGATATATAGTTTGAAAATAAATTTGTAAAATATTCTTATAATGAACACTGTTAATAATAATCTATAGTATCCAAGTTCCTTTTCCATCTACTTCTGTGAACAAAGAGATCAGAACAGTTTTGCAGACATAATTTGAGAATAAGTTGCTACATAAGATACACATTAAACCATCATAGCAATTGAGAAGCATTCACTAGGATAGCTGAGAACTTTCAAAACTCTAACATGCATTTCCCCAGAATTATGCAAACAAATATTAAAGCACTAAAGTTATATACAAAAATTTCTGTTTGCAATGGGGCTTAGAACAAAACAATTAGATCCATACCTAAAAAGCACAATTTAACCAACAAGACAATGACCAATGCAAATAGAGTCAAGAGATTTAACCTGAACCAAAGTTAAGATGCTGGAAGTTCTGAATAACAGCTTCTCCTTTATTGGTCTTCAGCTGGTCTTGGATCATACATCTTCTCAATCTTCACCTTCTCTGTTAGGCTGCCAAGGTTGTCTGGGCTGGAATCTAGTCTAAGGGGAATCCACTCCTTTACCTGCTACCAGTCCCTTTCCAAGGAGATTTCTTTCTAGGTATTTTCCAATCAGTGACCTCTATTTGCACTTTGGAAGGCCATGGTCCGGAAAAGGTGCCTTTGGTGAAGAAAGGTCAGATGCCTAGGCTTCTGCTAAGGAGCTCCAAATTTTCAGCTCTCCCCCCTTCATTTCTAGTGTATGTCCTGCCTGAAGCAGCCTCCACCATGTTCAGAACAGACGCCATGTGTGTTCTAGGCTTTTCATTTTCAGTCCAGCTTACGAAAGCCGTGACAAGTCACCATAAGATCAAAGCACTCACTATCATAGCAGTTTTCCTCTTGTGTTCAGGGTTCAAGTTATTCCAAAGTTCAGGTGCCAGTTGTAAAATCACACCCCCCTCCCTCACACACACACACACCCCATATCTTCAAGCCCCAGTGAACGAGTCTGAATCAGGGTCTCAAAAGAAACAATCCAAACCAGGCTGAGGTTGAAATACATGTAGTTTGGCAGTTTCTATCCAGTATCTGAACTGACTTCTTGACTATTTTTAACATTGGCTTGAAAAACTTATTTGTAGGGTTCGGACGGTGGCACTGGAGGTAAGGTGTCTGCCTTGCCTGTGCTAGCCTAGGATGGACCGTGGTTCGATCCCCAGGTTTCCCATATGGTCTTCCAAGCCAGGAGCGACTTCTGAGCGCATAGCCAGGAGTAACCCCTGAGCGTCACTGGGTGTGGCCCAAAAACCAAAAAAAAAAAGAAAAGAAAAGAAAAGAAAAAGAAAAACTTATTTGTAGAAGGCATCAAACAACACAGGTCCCCACAGGCTAGGAGTGAGGTTATTAATCTGACATTTAGAGGTAGATTATCTTGGCAGGCGGATAAAGCCACAAAATTAGGATAAAAAAGCAGCTCACTTTTCCCACAAGATTTAGAGAAAACAAAAAATGATGAAAAAAGATAAACTGTGAAATTAAAATTTGGGTAGAAAGACTCAGAAAGCTCAGAAAGGCTTTCTTCTTATAAAGTATTTATTTTTCTTGGAGTATGAAATATTTAGATAATCCCCAACCAGTATATTTTATGATCTCTGATTGAAGTCATTCTGGTAGATATGTAATATTGTTAGGTTCTGGAGCTCCTATGTTCCTGGGGGGCTCCAAGAAAGCGCTGGAGACCATGTGATTTGCAAAGGTGAGAATTTTATTCTGATGCCAGGTTCAATGCCTATGGCGCTCCTCAGAGCTAGCCAGTGAACAAAGACCCTGAGCAAGGATTAAGCAGGGTTTTTACAGGGTACATTTTAGGGGAGGCACAAAGAACAAGCATTATTTCAAACAGGCAATGTTGTTTCATCTTATCTTGCAGTCGTAGCTGCACTGTAACCGTTTTACAGAGTTCGAAAAACATCATGACCTAGAAAATATTATTCCCACAAAGAAGATCTTTAAGATTCAAGCTTACATTTTATGGCAAGATGTGGGTGGTTAGTTATAGAACTTTGCAGGCTGGGAGCTTATGTGCAGTGCCACACATACACACCCTGCAGGAAGGGCAGAGGCCTGCTGAAACCTGGAATGACAGAGGTCTGATGAAACCTCGTTTTCATTCCTCTTCATTATTAGCAGCTTAGCCATCATCTAACATTTTATGCATGTTAAATTATTATCTCAAAGTTCGCAATTATTTCACACTAGAATAGCTCTTGCTCAGACTTCCAAAATGCAAATGCAATCTTCATTCAGCCACAATATTGGGAATTATCAGGAATAGCCAAAAAGACAAAATTTTTTAATTATCTTTATTTAATTGCCGTGATTACAAATAGGATTGTAGTTGTATGGTAACAGTCATGTAAAGAACACCCCCCTTCACCAGTGCAAGAGTCCCACCACCAATTTCCCAGATCTCCCTCCTCCCCACCCCACCCACACCTGTACTCAAGACAGGCTTTCTATTTCTCTCATTCATTCACATTGTTATCATAGTTTTCAGTGTAGTTATTTCTCTAACTGCACTCATCACTCTATGTGGCGAGCTTCATGTCATGAGCTGCACCTACATGGGAAGATGAGGGATGCAGTTCACAAGAACCTGTTTTTGTCATAGTCTCAAAATAAATGAAACATTTTTAATTATCATCAAGAAAAGCAAGAGACCTAAACTTAAAATGGGCCTGTTATACAGGCAGGCTGGGGGATAGGATGTGATATGGGATGCACTTGGGGAACTTGGTGGAGGGAGGGGACACTATGGTGGAGTTAGCCCTGATTCATTGCATGTCTAAAACCCAACTATGAAGGACTTTGTAAATCAAAATGGTTTCAATAAAATTTTAAAAAATTGTAAGAACGGGGGCCGGGCGGTGGCGCTGGAGGTAAGGTGCCTTCCTTGCCTGCGCTAACCTAGGACGGACCGCAGTTCGATCCCCCGGTTCCCCATCTGGTCCCCCGTGCCTGCCAGGAGCGACTTCTGAGCGAATAGCCAGGAGTAACCCCTGAGCATCACCGGGTGTGGCCCAAAAACCAAAAAAAAAAAAAAAATGTAAGAACTATTTTAAAGACCTTTAAACACCACCAACATCCTTGTTTTTCTGGAGCTGTTATAAATATTGAAATATGCCTGATTCTGCCCCAGGCATAGAAACAGTATCTTTAATGGGAAGACTTGGAATAGAAATCTAAGTAAAAGGAAGGCAGATATGAGCAACCTAAAGAATTGTGCATATTGAAGGAGACCCTATTAATCCTAAACTCTCCTATACTCTGACTGGTTTTCTATATCTCTAGGCAATAAAATTGGTAATAGTCATTTTATGCCCCTGCTTGCCCTAAAATTTCAACTGGTGTTTTGTGGATCACTAAAACCACCTTATAATAACTATAGACTGTTGAAGCTAAGAAATTTGCTCTGAAGGCAAGCAGACCTGAAATTTCAACTCAGTTGCATAATAGTCATGTGATTTATCAAGATAATAGTCCTTTGGGGTCACTTTCTTAAATAGATTAATTCCTTTTTCTTTTTTTTGCTAGGATGATTAATTTTCATTTCTGCCTTTTATTGAATATATAGTTAATTTAATTCTGCTTAATCCTCTTTACTTTGTCCTCAATCCATGTTCCTCTTTAAAATAGGAAATAAAAAATGACTGCTAAGCAAGAAGGTTGTAGATTGACTTCTCAGGAACCTAGTAGGGAAGCTTTCTTCCTAATGCTCATTAGTTTAATCAGTCTGTCTCAAAACTGGCTTTCTGTACATCTGATCCTAAAATTCGTCCCTATGAAAGACACATCTCCTGTACTAGTGACATTAAACTAGATGGTTCTGGTCAAGGCCCAGGAGAAGAGAGAAAGAATCTTTGTAAATCCAATAGAATGTGAATGGGAAACATGGCTCTGTAGTTGTATCAGAACAGAGGACATTATCCAAATCAGTAAGAGAGAGCACTATAAGGAAGTACGTGCACAGTTTATGTGTACTTCCTACACAGCCATGAGAATTTTTGGGGGGGTTTTCGGACCACACCCGTTTGATGCTCAGGGGTTACTCCTGGCTAAGTGCTCAGAAATTGCCCCTGACTTGGGGGGACCATATGGGACACCAAGGGATTGAACCGTGGTCCTTCCTTGGCTAGCTCTTGCAAGGCAAGACACCTTACCTCTAGCGCCACCTCACCGGCCCCCTGAAATTTCTTTTTAAATATCACTTGAATACAAGTACAGTAAGCTGCACAACCATCCCGTTTATAGGGAATGAATTTAGAGTCTTTATTGGCATAAAACAGGATTTTATTTTTCAGTTTTGAGAACAATAGCCCTAGAGTCCTATAGGTTTATCCCCAATATCTCATTCCAAATCTCTGATCTATATGCAACATTAATCTTCATACCAAGATGCTAGTTGGAGCATCAGAGGTTGTTTACAAAACCTAATGAACATCCAGATTCTGCACCCATACGTTTGCAGATAGAAAGTAGCCATGTAGGGGCCAGAGAGGTGGCGCTAGCACTAGCCAAGGAAGGACCGCCGTTTGATCCCCCGGCTTCCCATAAGGTCCCCCAAAGCCAGGGGCAATTTCTGAGCACTTAGCGAGGAGTAATCCCTGAGCATCAAAAGGATGTGGCCCAAAAATAACAAAAAAAAAAGTAGCCATGTGACTACATTGTCGCACATTGTGACATTGTGGGCTCTGGTGTAAAGTAAATAGTTGTTTGATACTTCTAGGAAACCCTTCAAAAAATAAGATGAGACTTATTAAACATTTAAGCCTATCTGAGTATTTTTCCGTCTTCCTACTTTAAGTGAGAATGTTATGACTACAATGTTGAGGCATAAATTGGAATGGAAGTCATGTACTATTGTTGAAAATAAAGACAAAATAATGACAAGATTTTTTTGTGGGCTCTTTTTTTGGGGGGGTCACACCCGGCAGTGCTCAGGGGTTACTCCTGGCTCCATGCTCAGAAATTGCTCCTGGCAGGCACGGGGGACCATATGGGGCACCGGGATTCGAACCAATGATCTTTTGCATGAAAGGCAAATGCCTTACCTCCATTCTATCTCCCGGGCCCCGAAAAAATTTTAAAAAGCAGTGATGTTAAATTCGTACAAAGATAATATCACACAGGTAAAGATGTTATAGACCTCAAATTTCTTTGGCTCTCAACATAATTAGAAATTATGTTGTGAGATTCCTTTCTTGCTCCACTCAGACACCAGAAATTTGGAATTATTTACCTGTTTGGTTAGAGGTAACATTGTTCACCCCTCCATTTACCTTGAAACGCTCTTTATAGTATTCTGAAGTCATTACAGTGGACAGTCAATCTGACTGCATCTCAATATTTAGTCTCTGGAGTTCTTAAATTCAGGTTATGTAATGTAGTTGGCTCATATTCTAATGACAGAAGACATAAAAACTACAATTACCAGGTTTTCAATAGCACAATAAGCAGCTTTCTGAAATCTTAACTTCCAAATTTGCTTGCAATCATGTCAGTCATAAGCGGAGACATGTCTGTCCTTTGGGTTGATTTTGACTTTTTTACATAGACCTAGTTTGTCATGATGAAATACTGCATTG
>PVKC010044962.1:0-11502 GCA_004027635.1 Crocidura indochinensis | reverse complement strand
TCCATAAGGTCCCCCGTACCTGCCAGGAGCGACTTCTGAGCGAATAGCCAGGAGTAACCCCTGAGCATCACCGGGTGTGGCCCAATACTAAAAAAAAAAAAAAAAAAAAAAAATTAATTCCAGGGGTCGGCGAGAGAGCATGGAGGTAAGGCGTTGCCTTCCATGCAGAAGGACAGTGGTTTGAATCCCGCTATCCCATATGGTCCCCCCACCCCACCCCCCCGTGCCTGCCAAGGTCGATTTCCAAGCATAGAGCCAGGAGTAACCCTTGAGCGTGTTGGGTGTGACCCAAAAACCGAAAACCAAAAAGTAAATAAATAAATAAATTCCAAAGATATTTTCTCTATTTCTTTTCTTTTTTTTTTTTTTTTGGTTTTTGGTTTTTGGGCCACACTCGGTGACGCTCAGGGGTTACTCTTGGCTATTCGCTCAGAAGTTGCTCCTGGCAGGCACGGGGGACCATATGGGGAACCGGGGGATCGAAACGAGGTCCATCCTAGGTTAGCGCAGGCACCTTACCTCCAGCGCCACGGCCCGGCCCCCTTCTCTATTTCTTTAAAACATGTTATGGATATCTGTAGAAGAACTACAATGAGTCTATACAATGCTTTGTGGAGTGTGCCATTTTGACAATGATGTTAATCCTCCCAATCTGTGAGCAGCAGATGAGTTTTTAATTTCCTTTAACTTTCTTTTAGTTAACCCAATTCCAAGCTCAATTCTCTGAGGCACAATTATGAATAGGCTTAATTATTAATCTCTTTTATTTATTAATTGTTTATAAAAATGCTATGAACTCCTTTGTGTTGATTTTTTAACTTGCTACATTACTGTACAAATCTATTTTTTTGTAAAGTTTTTTGTAGGCTTTAGGTTTTTCATCCACAAATAGTGAACTCTACATCTTTACTTCTTTAACTTTCTCATCTGTATGCCCTTGATATCTTTTTCTTGCCTAAACTGCTACAGCAAGAACTTCCAGTACTATATTGAATAGAAGTGGTAAGAGTGGGCAACCTGTGTTGAGCCTGATCTTTTAACCCAAGTTGCTGGGGTTTTTTTGTTTGTTAGTTTGGTTGGTTGGCTGGCTGGCTGGCTGGCTGACTGGCTGGCTGGTTGGTTGGTTGGTTGGTTGGTTTTAGGGCCACACCTGGTTATTCCTGGCTATGAACTCAGAAATTGCTCCTGGCTTGGAGAACCACATATGGGACATGTGGGATTGAACTGAGGTCAGCAGCATGCAAGGCAAATGCCATACCACTGCGCTATTGATCTGGACCCCCCAAGTTGCTGTTTCATAAAGGAAATTTCATTTTTTGCCATTTCTTCCCAGATAGAAGAAAACAGAAAGTTTAGACAACTTCCTAAATTCAAAAATACTAAAGATCAGAGTAGGTTTCATATGTACTAACATGCCTGGTATAATTTAGAGTACTGGTAGGAAGAAAGGTTCTATATTTTAGTTACTTTTAAACTAACTGGGACTTCAACCTATTGACATTACAATTTATATATTATAATATTTTCTTAGCCAAATAAATATATGTATGTAAACAAAAGTACCAGTTAATTATACCTCTTTTAAAATTGTCTCACATTTTCACAAAGAAAAAATACAGAAGGTTAAAAACACATTTAAAAAATGCTCCACATCACTATTCATAAGGGAGATGCAAACCAAAGCAACAATGAGGTATCATCTCACATCACAGATACTGGCACACATCACAAAGGGCAAGAACAACCAGTGTTGGTGTAGATGCAGGGAGAAAGGTACTCTCTTCACTACTAGTGGGAATGCAGACTGGTTTAGCCTTTTTGAAAAACGATATGGATATTCCTCAAAAAAACTGGAAATTGAGCTTCCAGATGATCTAGCAATACGACTCCTAGGGAAATACCCTAGGAATACAAAATACAAAACAAAAATGCTATCTGCATTCTTCTGTTCATCACAGCACTATTTACAAAAGTGAAAATCTGGAAACTACCTGAGAACAAATGACTTGCTAAAGAAACTATGGTACATCTACACAACAGAATACTATGTAGCTGTTAGGAAAAAAAGTCATGAGGGCTGGAGCAGTGGTGCAGCGATAGAGCATTTGCCTTGACGTGGCTGACCTAGGACAAACAGCGATTCAATCCCCAGGAGTCCCATATGGTCCCCCAAATCAGGAGCAATTTCTGAGCATGTAGCCAGGAGTAACCCCTGAGCATCACAGGGTGAAGCCCAAATATATATTAAAAAAGAAAAAGAAAAAGAAAAAAGTCATCAAATTTCCT
Source organism: Crocidura indochinensis (assembly GCA_004027635.1). Taxonomy (NCBI): domain Eukaryota; kingdom Metazoa; phylum Chordata; class Mammalia; order Eulipotyphla; family Soricidae; genus Crocidura; species Crocidura indochinensis. The sequence continues at coordinate 9,216 of PVKC010044962.1, read as the reverse complement.
TATTCATGGATGAATATGGCAAGTATTATGCTGAGTGAATTGAGTCAGAAGGTGAGGGATAGATATACAGTAATCTTTCTCATTTATGGTTTATCAGAAAAATAAAAGATAGTGTGGTAATAATATCCAAAGACACTAGAGAAGGAGGGTCAGGAAAACCAATCTATTGTAGGAAGCTTGCCACAAATAGTGGAGTAGTACAGTTAGGGCAAAGAAGAGACCACTACGACAATGATAGATGAAAATGATAGTTATTGAGACAATAACTGGGTATTGAATAGAGATAAAGCAATATGCACAGTATCCCTTAATTAACAATAGTGCACATCAGTGTCTAGAAAGAAAAAAAAAAGGAAAAGAGAGTGAGGGGCAGAGTAGAAAAACCAGAGGGGGGGGGAGAGAAACCAGGTATATTAGTGGTGGGAAATATCCAGTGGTGAAGGGTGATATACACTGGAAGGATAGAACTCAATCATGAACACCTCTGTAATGATGGTGTTTAGATAATATTAATAATAATAATAATAATAATAAAATTATACTTCATATACTACTATCTTCATGTTTTTGTTTCTCCTAAGACACACAACTGACAGTGCTTGGGCCCTGGGCTCATTCCTAACAGCGTTTGGTGGTGGTTAGCCACTCTCCATCCAGGTCTCTCAAGATCAAATCAAGGACTCGCACATGCCCTACCATGTGGCTATCTCCTATACTCTACTTTCAAAAGTTTTTCTGTTATTATGGTTCTACATTTCTTCACACCTTCCTTTTCATCTACAAGTTACTTTCAAAAATCACTGAGTATTAAACAGTCTTTTTCTAATAAAGAACAAAATTTAGAACACTAAAAATTACTTTATAAAAATGATCCATTGAGACCCGCCTTCAATATGAATCCGACTTTCTTCCAAACAATCATTTTTCTGTTTAAGAAAACCTGTGATTTAAAAATAATTTTTAAGATTCAAGTGTTTTTTTTTTGGGGGGGGGGCCACACCCTGTGATGCTCAGGGGTTACTTCTAACTCCTGTCTCTGCGCTCAGAAATTACAACTGGCTCAGAAGAACATGTGGGACGCCGGGGGATCGAACCACAGTACCACTGCTCAGGACCCAAGATTCAAGTTTTTAAGACCCAATGTCAAGTTAAAAAATAAACTTGGGCTGGAGCAATAATATAGCAGTTAAGGTGATTACCTTGCATGCAGATGATCCAGGTTCAGGCCCCTGCATCCATATGGTAATTAACTACGCCAGGAGAGATTCCTGAGCATAGCATCAGGCGTACAGAGCACCACTGGTATGGCCCCAAAGCAAAATAAGAAATTTAAAAAAGTTATTTTAGGAGCTACAGAGATAGATAAGGTAAAGAGCTTGCCTTGCACAAATAGGGCTGACCCTGTTTAATCCCTGGTACCACAGATTCACTACCACTCCAGCAACAACAGGAAATGATCACTGGGTATATTACCAGAAGTAAGCCTAGAACACAGTCAGGTGTGATCAAAACATCCCTCCCCTCCCCTGCCCCCCACCCTCTCTCTCACCACCACAAACTCAATGGCTACAAACAAAACCGAGGTTTCACAAAGATTGGTCCATCTCTCTCCCTCCTCCTTCCCCTCCCCATGCCCCCTCCCTCTCTCTCTTACTACCACAAACTCAATGGCTAAAACAAAACCGCACCAAGTTCAGTTCATGTGTCTTCCCAGCCTCCTTTACCCTCAGCAATCTACAGTCCTTAGAGACTTGGAGATACCATTACTCCACTCTTTCTTTCACATCTGAGTTTTCTTTTGTCAGGACACTCAGCATAAGACTTCTTCAGATAATCCAGGATAAACATAAAATACCTAAATTATTTTTACTCTGTAAAAATCAGTTTTCCAGGCTAGAGAGACCAGCACGGTGCTTGCCTTACATGTAGCTAACCTGGGTTCAATCCCTGGCATCCACGTCATCCCCAAGTCGGCCAGGGGTGACTCCTTACTCAACAGCCAAGAACTGTTGAACCTTGAGCTTCAACAGGCATGGCCCAAAAAAAAGAAAGATGGAGGGAAAGGAAAGTGGGGGAAAGAGGGAAGGAAGGAAAGAAGGGAGAGGAAGGGAAGGAAGGAGGGAAGGAGGGAAGGAGGGAGGGAGGGAGAAACAGAGAACAGAAAAAAGAAAATTACCCTTTTTCCAAATAAAGTCACATTCTCATGTTCCAGATTGGGCAAGGGAGAAGAGTCACATTCAACTACAGTCATTGCCTTCCCAGCTACCAATACTCACTTCTCAAACAAATTTTTAAAACATTCCATATTTTTTTTTCTCAGCCTTTGTTTCTCAAATCTTACATACCTAAAAAAAAAACAACAGTATTTTCAAAAAATGGTCAGACCTCAACATCAAAACCAAAGTCAATGACACTAGAATCAAGTGTCACCCAAACTATAACAAGCTATATACATAAGGGACCTGGTATACTAGTAGTTCAGGGGGCAATGGGTGGATGTATGGGAAGCATGCTGGGAACTATGCGGACCTAAATACCCAGCGCAAAGTCAGCAAAAGTATCAAGAGACCCAAAATACAACAAGCTAGACACAAAAGGGACCTGTTAAACTAGTAGTCCAGGGGGTTTTGGGTGGAGGTATGAGAAGCATACTGGGAACTCTGATGGATGGAGGCCAACACTGGTGGTGGGAATGGCCCTAATGCACTGTCACTATATGCCTGAAATACAACTATAGAAGATTTGTAATTCACAATGGAGGAAAAGAAAAAACAAACAGCATTTTTATAAGTCACACTGAGGCACAAAGATAAAAGCAGGTTTCACTTTGATGGTTTCTATATTAATTTCTGCCTTCCTCATCAGGACATCTCTGATGATAAGATGAAGCAAATGATTTAACCTCTCGAAATCAAACACACAAGATATGTTCAATGCTGCCACTGAATTTTTACCCTATTTCTCTTGTTCTCTCACGTGCTTCTAAGCTTCAGCATGCACAATCTATCTTTTGAAAGAACAGCATCATACGATACCAATGTCTCTAAACAATGACTAGCAAATGGGCAAACATGCCAGACTTGTTGTGGAAGAGCACGAAATTTCATCTTCAGCACTAGAAATGCTTTCCTAGACAGGGCCCTAAAGAAGTGGCCACTGATTTTCTATTCAGTGACAGCATCACAAGCTAACCTGCCCTGATGCATGCATAAGCCAAGCCCAGTCCTCTCTGCAGCACTATAAGACGAGAAAGGAGGAAAAGAAGCCAGAGAACTCTAGACTGTGCGGGGGCACAAAGTTTGGAAATAGCAATATCCTCCTTCATGAAAGTGACAAGAACAATAAGAACAATGATTATTAAAGTCAAAACTGCCCAGAAGAGAGCGACAGCACTTCCACACTTTCAGGGCATGCCTTTATTACAAGCAATGGCACAGGAACAAGCAAACTTCATCTGTGAACCGGAAACATTGCAGTCCCAGTTTATACCTTATGTCCTTCCCGAGGACACAAAGGGCAGAGACTGAAAGGAGGGCATGGAAAAGTCCTACCTCCTCCAGGAATGATCGCCAATTTGGTTTCAACCAGGCCCATTTTGGCAGAGGAAGCTACAAAGGAAGGGAGAAAATTAAATATCATCTGTGTGAGTGAATTAAAATAAGACTTGCAAAGGTAGTCCAACAAGATACAAATATTCCATTTATTAATGAAAGTTATGATGCACATATTTTATTTTTTTTGAAAACCACTTCAGAGACACTGAGTTACGAAAATGAGTAAGCACACTAAGTAATACAGATGACACAATTCACTTAACATTTTCCGTTACAAATTACTTGACAGAATTAACTTTCAAGCAGAAAGGTCAGGGTTCTGACTATTTCATCTGACCTAATGCATCCAGATCATTTTGGAATCCTTCAGGGTCATTAATTATTCAAAATCAGGATAGAAGCTGTGTCTGACAAGTAGTGCATTCTTTAGCTGCCTGAATAGGCCTCCAGATCAAACAACTTAATATATCACATCAGATGTGGCAACTTCTCAAAACCAAATCTCTAGTTACAATTAACAAATGGTTTCACTACTCTGACAGCTGCAAAGGGTTCTTCGTTTTATTTTCATTGTTTACAGCTACTTTAAAACATCTTTTATGGGGCCCGGAGAGATAGCATGCAAAAAGGTCATCGGTTCGAATCCCGGTGCCCCATATGGTCCCCCGTGCCTGCCAGGAGCAATTTCTGAGCATGGAGCCAGGAGTAACCCCTGAGCACTGCCAGGTGTGACCCAAAAAAAAAAAAAAAACCCACAAAAAAAAAAATCTTTTAATTATTTCTTTATCTGCATATCCAAATATACCAGGACTATTTCCCACATCCTAATTCCAGGACTCTTTTAGAAATGAATTACATACACCTGAGCTTCTTAAACTTAAAACCCAGTGATTTCACTTGAGGAAAATAAAGATGAAAACTAAAATGATAAAGAAACAAAGAATCATGAAATGGGAGGGAGATTTCGGACAATGGTGATGGGAATGCTACACCGGTGAAGGTAGATATTCTTTAGATGACTGAAACCCAACTACAATCATATTTGTAATAAAGGTGTTTAAATAAAGATATTATAGTTTCTATATAGTTATAGAAAAAACTACACAGAGAACTACCCTAATCATATTCATGAATGAGGGAACTGGAAAGCCTACCTGGAGTACAGGTAGGGGTGGGTTTGGAGGGAGGGACATTTGGGACATTGGTGGTGGGAAAGTTGCACTGGTGAAGGGGGTGTTAAAAAAAAAGGTAAAAAAAAAATCAAAAAAGAAAAGAAAAGATAAGGCCTCCCAATTCTTACCACAGGCTGTGTTCTTTACACTGACTGTATAGAAAGAGGAGGTACAGTAAATGCACCCCATATACACCTCAACCCAGACCCTTGCCTGATCTGTATTGTGAATTGGGGGACAAAAATAATTATTTAAAACATAATTACCCAGACTCTATTTTCAATACTTAGTTTTGCTTTTATGGACATACATAGTTGTGCTCAGGTTCTACACTCAGGGACCCCTCCTCCTTGTTGCTCAAAAGGACAATATGTACTTGGGGGTGGAATCCAGACTCTGTATTTGTTTTTGGACCACAGCTAGCTATAGTCAGGGATTACTCCTGGCTCTGTGCTGAGGGATCATTCCTGGCAGGCTTGGGAGACCATCTGAGCTGCTGGGGATGAACCCAGTTGAACGTGTGCAAGGCAAGTAAGTTAACTTGTTATAGCTCCAGACCCACACTCTATTTTTTTCATAAGCAGCTCTTTCTGCTGGCAAGGTAGTTAGCAGACCAAGATACAAGTAGTCTAAGCACTAGCAGCTTTCTTTACTGCCCTGCACCTCATGCCACATATGTCTTCCCTAATGACACAGATTGGTGACACCATCAAGAACACAACATGTGGAGTTTTGGAGTCAGACTGACAGAACAGTGGTAGGGCATTTGCCTTGCATGCAGCCAACCCAGGACAGATCTGATTCGATCCCTGGCATGCCATATGGTCCCCTGCCAAGAGAATTTCTGAGTACAGAGCCAGGAGTAACCCCTGAGTGCCTGCTGCCAGGTGTGACCCAAAAACTAAAAGGAAAAAACAAAAAGAACACAGCATGTGCAGTGTTTTTGGCAGTCACAGTAGTAGGGCTGGTATGTCACAATGCCTGAGTCAAATCCCATCTCGGCCACATATTTGGAGTTTGTGACATCCTTTCTCTCCCTCGTGCCTGCCTATAGCACAAAGTACCTAAGTACCTAAGTTACTAGAACAGCACTTGCTGACCATTTTTTATTATTTGCAAACAGTACTTAAGAGTCAGGAGGGGAGGCAGTGATAGTAGAGCAGGTAGAGCATTCGCCTTGCATGTGGCCTCCAAGGTTCTAATCCCCAGAACCCAAAAAGATCCACCGAGTCCACCAATAGTGGACTACTGAACCAGGAGTAAGCTCTACTAGAACTAGGAAAAAGCCTAAGCAATTGCAGGAGTGATCCAAAAACAAATACAAAGTTTAAACAAAACACTTTCTAGTGGAGCTGGAGAAATAGCATAACAAGTAGGGTATATGCTTTGCACATGGCTGATCAGGTTCAATCCCCAGCATCCCAGCAAGATATGGTCCCCCAAACCTGCCAGGAATGATTCCTGATCACAGAAGCAGAAGTAACCCGAGTACTGCCAGTATGGCTCAACCACTCACCCACTTAAAAAAAACACAAAAAAAAACACAAAAACAAAAACACATCCTAGACCAACCTACTCTCCACACAACTATCTTCTCCCCACATTTTAAAGGAGGGACCTAAAATTGGACAACAGAATCCAAACTCAGTTCCCCAAGCTCAACTTCATGTCTTCATCCCAGTTCCCTTCAGATATAACCAGACTCTTTCCTTCACTAAAATGTCAAGTATTTTAAAATTCTGAAATTGTTCTTCATGTAACTGAATATCTTTCTTTGATAATAAGACTGATACTCAGGTTGAAAGGAAAAAAATAAATAATATTTAAATTATTTCTTAAGTCCAGTAGAAACTTTCTGTAAATCTTCCAAGTCACCCAAAAAAAATTTTTTTAATTGACTAAAAGCAAACAAACTTCATTTATTTTACAAAACATGTTTGTCACAGTATTCGATCTTACCTGCTACTCTTATATCACATGCTAAAGCCAGTTCAAGGCCACCTCCAAGAGCCAATCCATCTATTGCAGCAATGGTCGGAACTGGAAGATTAGCTGAAATAGAAAAGAGAAAATTATGGCTTCTTCAGTGAGAATAAATTGCTCCACTGGGAAATTTCTTTTAGATTTGTTTATTCTACATATATTTGTCAAGTAGCATTCTGTATACTGAATTTTGCTTTTCTGTTTTGCCATAAACAAAGCATTTTTCTTCACTACAGTCTTCAAAAATAAGTAACAAAAAATATAAATAATAGTGTTTTATCATACAAATATTATTAACTTTAATTCTTTTGTTTTGTTTGTTTGTTTGTTTGGGGGCCAAACCCAGGGTTGCTTAAGAGTTACTCCTGACTTTGCACTCAGAAACCATTCCTGGCAGGCTCGGGATCCATATGGGATGTCAGAGATCAAACCCAAGTCGGCCACATGCAAAACAAATGCCCACTGTGCTATCACTCCATCCCCAACTTTGTCTTTCTATACTATTAAAATACTTTCCTAAATGCCTTTCCGTAATGGAATGATAATTGACTTCTTAATTTTCAGACTTAATGACTTATGGGTTTTGGGGAGACTTTCTGGCGGGGTGTTTTGGTTTTAATTTTTGGTTTTCAGATCACACATGGTGATGCTCAGGGCTTATTCCTGGCTCTGTACTTACTCCTGGATTACTACTGGTGGTCTAAGGGGAAGATACAGGATGCCAGGGATCAAACTCAGGCAAAGCAAGTGCCCTATAGCTTCAAGCAAAGGCTTTATGTTTTGTCCACACAAATCTCAAACTGACATGATTTAAGTATAATGTAATATTCATGGGTTAGGCTGGTATTTAGAACGACAGTCACATTCAAAGAAATGTCACATTTACTCAAATAAAAGCAACAGTCTTGTGAGTGGGAGGCATAAGCTCAAATACTCTAACTCCATCATTTACTGATACATGCAACAATGAAAACAAGAAAATGAGTGGCTTGATCAACCACCACACTTCAGAGAAAAAATACTAGAAAAAGGTTCTGAGGATCTGCCCCAAAACACAACTGAGATCCAGAACTTAAATCAGACTTTCTTGAGTACAGAAAAAATTTTATTTTAGCAGGGACTTTTGTAAAATATATAGATTTCATCTTTAAAAAATACTTTAAAATAGCTAACCAGTTCATTATTTTAAGATCTTGGCAGAATATAAAAAAGGTGCCAACCCTAAAAATCTCTCCCATCAGTATTACGATAGATTATATCCTAAACACAGGCAGATTCATTTCCTGATCACTTAATACCAAGAAAAATTAGTGAGATACAATATCTCATTCTAGAATAAATGTTCTGATGAAATTAATATATTCTAAGAGCAGTCTGAAAAGACTGGGAAAGGGGTACTCATAGACTCTGTCAACTAAAGTAGGTGATTTCAGGAGAGGAGGAAATATAAAATCTTGGGCCAGCATTTCACTATGTATGCCAAAATGATAGGAGACACTGAAAGGTGCTCAGGCAACAAGCATTTTGTTGATGGGGGGGGGGAGGTGGGGAGAAAGGAGATGTACCAGTTTTTAGAGTCAGGAAATGAGCTTCATAGAAAAATATTATCTATTTTTATGTGGCAAAAAAAGAAGTCTATAAGATAGAGTGACAAGTTAGTAAGAGTAGTTCCCAAAGTCATTACTGTGCGTAAAATAGAATGCACATTCTCAAAAACAGTATGGTACAGGAATAAAGACAAATCCTAAGATTAATAAAATACAGGTGAATATCCTGAGACAGACCTACAAACTCTCAGGTAATGATCAGTCAATCTTCAATAAAGAAACCAAAAATATGAAGTGGAGCAAAGAAAGTCTCTTCACCCAATGGTATTGGGTGAACAAGTCAGATATATGCAAAGGGTTGGGGGAAGAAGCTAAGTTCTCTTTTTAACATCATGCACAAAAATAAGATCAAAATGAATTAAAGATCTTGCTATCACATCTGAATCCATAAGGTACCTAGAATATAGGAAAATTTCTCCATAACATTTAAGATAGAGGTATCTTTAATGGCAAAACACCACTGACAAAGCAAGTGGGAGCAAACATAAATAAACGAGACTATATTAAGTTGAAGACCTTCTGTACCTGAAAAGGCAATGATGACCAGAATACAAAAGACAGTCCACAGACTGGGAGAAATTACTTACCCAACACTCATCTGATAAGGGGTTAATATAAGATATCAGGCACTAGTAAAACTTTACCAGAAAAAAAAATCCAATCCCATCAAATCATAAGGAGAAGCGATAAGCAGAAATTTCTACAAAGAAGCAATACAAATAGCCAATAAAGCACATGAAAAAGATGTAAATCAAAAATAACAATAAGATATCACCTGAAACCACTCATGAGAGACTAATACTCATCAAAAAAAAAAAAATAAGAACAACCTGTGTTACTGTGTATGTGGTGAGAAAGGTACTACTAAGTAGAAATATTGATGGTCTAGTCATCAGAAAA
>PVKC010044961.1:0-11484 GCA_004027635.1 Crocidura indochinensis | reverse complement strand
CGTGTACAGGTAGCGGCTGCAGGGAACCTTGAACTTCACGTTGTCCTTATTTTTCTTGATCTTGACAGACTTGGCATCCTTCCTCCGAGCTGTGAGCAGAAAATCCTTGATCTCCTCGATTTTGCGCGGCATGGTTGGTTGCAAGTGAACAGCAAAAGTCAAGCCAGTTCCTGGCAGCTGGGCAGAAAAGCTCACATAGACCTTTTTACAGTTCTTCCATGCTTCCATTGTCTTTTGTTTTGTTTAGTTTTTGTTTGTTTTGGGGCCACACCTGGTGCTACTCAGGGGTTACTCCTGGCTCTGTGCTTCGAAATCTGCTACTGGCAGGTTCAGGGGACCATATGAGATGCCGAGGATCAAACCAAGGTCCACCCTAGGTTGACAGTGTGCAAGGCAAACGCCCTAACGCTGTGCTATATCACTCTGGGACTTTCCCCCCATCTCTTTGTCTATTGAAAGCAGTCTAGGACCAAATGTTTGCAACATTTTTACAGCTGTGAGCTGGAGCCAATTCATGGGCCTACAGGTAAAAAAACATATGGGGCCAAAGCAATAGTACAGCAGTTAGGGCATGTGCCTTGTATGCAGCTGACTTGGATTTGATCCCCAGCACTTCATCTGGGTCCCTGAGCCCCACCAGGAGTTATCCCTAATCCTAACTGGGAGTGGCTCCCCCAAACAACCTCCCAAATAAATTAATTTTTTTTGTTTATTGTTTGTTTGTTTGTTTGTTTTTTGGCCACACCCAGTGACACTCAGGGGTTACTCCTGGCTATGCGCTCAGAAGTCGCTCCTGGCAGGCACCTGGGACCATATGGGAACCGGGGGATCGAACCATGGTCCGTCCTAGGCTAGCGCAGGCAAGGCAGCAGGCACCTTACCTTCAGCGCCACCGCCCGGCTCAAATAAATTAATTTTAAAAATATATACATGTATGTGGCCTAAACATATAAATTAAAAGGCATTGCTGTGTTCCAATATAACTTTAACTTTTTTCCCCTAGAAACGGGGGGATGGGGGGGGAGGAACAAGACTGGAGGCTTTTGCTTCCAAGTCAAGCTCCAAATGAGAAGCCCCATTGTCCATGAGCCTACATGCCAGCTGAACAATTTTTCTCATTGTAGCTGAGTTCATGGTCATCTTCAGACAGATGAGGTGGTTCTGTTGCACTGCTAACCCCAGCTTGTTCTTATGCACACGTGCGGGCAGCCAGTTTCCAGTGGCCATGGTGGTGATAGTTTAGCTCTGTTCCCTGTAGGTTCCTTGGCCTTCAGCAAGCTCAAATGAAATCAAACAACAAAAATAAATTTAGATCTGGCTGCAAATCCCTTCTCTGTCATCTCCTTATTGGGTGTGTGACTTTAGACAAGTTACTTACCTCTCTGTGTCTTTCTCCTAAATAAAAAGAGCAGCACCTTGTTCTTAGGACACTAGTGAAAAGGAGCCTGCCAGGGCTCATGGGGAGCAATTTGCTCATAAAGGGGAACCTCATAAATGGGTCTAAGAAATGGCAGAATCCCTTCAGCTAGCAAGCTTACTTGCTTTTTTCCCTTTCTTCTGCCTCCCTCCTTCCTATTTCCCATAACCTGTGGTGTTCAGGGCTCACTCTTGTCAGTGTGTGGGAGACCATATATAGTGCCTGGGAATGAACCTGGTTCAGCTGCATGCAAGGTAACTGTACTATCTCTTTGGTCCATTCTTCAGTTTTCTCAAGGCTGGAAAGGGTCCCTCCTATGGTGTTGTGTTGATTCAGGAGTCCTAAGGCTAGCAGGAGGAAGCTTCAGGCCAGAGATTAGAGTAGGCTATGTGGGGAAGGGGTTCTTTGGTATACACCATTAACTACTGGTGGGTGTTACCACTGCCACTGGATAGTCAAAGTAATTGAGGTGGGGTTTTGGGGGGAGAGAGAGCACAGCTAGTGAAGCTCAGGGCTTACCCCTGGCTCTGCACTCAGGGACTACTCTTGGTGGGGCTTGGGGATCATATTAGATGTCAGGAATCAAACCTGGGTTGGCCCACATGCAAAGTAAGCACACTACCCACTGTACTTGCTATATTTCAGCTCAGAAACTGAGATTTAGAGGTTGCTGATTATAAGATAATGTCACAGCTATCAGCTGACTGAGCCAGGGTCACAATTGTATGAGCCAGTTCAAGCCTCCACTCATGGGAGGCAATTTGTGGCTCTAGTTTCCACAAGTGAGACAAGTCCCTTCCTGGCTTCACTGAGTGCTCCTCTGCCTGAGTGCCAATACCTTCCAGTCTGGGATTCTCAGTGGTCCAGCATTCTCCTCCAACCCCAGCAGTGGACTTCTCTCTCCTCCTTCCCGTCTCCCTCATTTTCTGAATGATATGTTAATATAGCAATAAGGTTATTTTATAGAGAAGTTGTGTGCACCAAGCGGGCATTTCCAAAGAGACATCTGCACAGAGCATATGTCTTGTAACTGTCATGTCTTTTTCATTCACACTTGCTCCCAGTTCCGGCAAGACCTTGAGTGCTCAGTTTCTGGGAGAAGCCCATGTCCACAAGGGGCCAGAGCTTCCTCAAAGGAGATCAGGTGTCTATCTGACTGATTTCTTCTGACTTTGCCCCAGAGAGCTGACCCATCCTGTAGGTCCTCAGAGCATTTCTAGCCCGTGAAAGAGCCTCCAGGGATCCGGGAGATAGCATGGAGATAAGGCGTTTGCCTTTCATGCAAAAGGTCATCGGTTCGAAATCCGGTGCCCCATATGGTCCCCCATGCCTTCCAGGAGCAATTCCTGAGCATGGAGTCAGGAGTAACCCCTGAGCACTGCCGGGTGTGACCCAAAAACCAAAAAAAAGAGCCTCCAGAGGCAAATCTGAAACAGATATGGTCTTGAGCAAAGCTGAGCTTGCCAGCATCTGGCCCTCCCTGAACAGCTAGCTGATCTGGGAGCTACAGCTCACATCTTGGCTGTGCAAGCCTGGAAGGTGCTGGCTGTCCTGTAGGGAAGGTGGGGTGAGGCTCTGCCCTTGAATGAATTGGGATCTGGCTTTACACAGAACAGGAGCCTTGGGAAGTGAGGCAGCATTGGACTGCTGACTGCTGAGAATTGCCCCAGTGCTCACTGTAATTGTGTGAGTGGGAGGGCATCTTGTGGGATGGAGAGAGAGGTTGCTGGGGCTCTGCTACCCCTGTTCCTCACTTCAGCTGGGCTGGTATCTATCAGGGAACTACCAGCATTTGAGTATAAGAGAGAAGTTCCCTGCAGTCAGGGCTCTTTTCACAGTAGTCAATCAGGAAAGTGCTTCCCATGAGCCTTGGCAGGCTCCTTTTCACTGGTGTCCTAAGAACCAGGTACTGCTTTTTTAACTTAGGAGAAAGAGGTTAAGTAAATTGTCTAAAGTTCACAGCCAGTAAAGATATGACAGAGAAGAAATTTGCAGCCAGATCTGGATTTATTTTTGTTTGTTTGGTTTCATATGGATTTTTGACCACACACAGCAATTCTTAGGGGTTACTCTTGGCTGTGCACTCATTACTCATACTGGTAAGTTTTGGGAGCCTAGTGTTGAACCGAGGTCAGCTCCGTGCAAGACAGGTCCCCTACCTGATAGTACTATTACTTTGGCCCCTAGGTCTGGAATTTGTTTGTTCGTTTTGCTTTTGGTTTTGGGGCCACACCTGGCGGTGCTTAGGGGTGACTCCTGGCTCTGCTCAGAAATTGCTCCTGGCAGGCACAGGGGATCGTAATGGGATGCCCGGATTCGAACCACCATCAGTCCTGGGTTGGTTGCTTGCAAGGCAAACGCCCTACCTCTGCTATCTCTCTGGTCCCTTAGACCTGGAGTTTTGGACTGCTGTGCCACCTTGCACCAAAGTCATAAGAATTCCTCTATGGCTGGAATTTTGACAGGTGGATTTCTCTATGAAAATTCTTTCAGTATTATAGGAGAGGCAAATTCCTACATCTTTCAGTATATCCCACAACTTCAAGAGTACATCTATGCCTGTAAAATCGGTGAAATTCTGAGCCACTTCCTGATGGAAGGCACTGAAGCACACATTTTGCAGATGGGGAGATGAAAGCCAAAGGGTAGTGAACGCTGCCCTCCCACCCAGCTGCCAGCCCCTTGTTCTGCTTCTGCTGCCCTCTGTACTGGAACCATGTAGAGGCATCTCAGCTCGAGCACCAGCTCGCAGAAGGGTGACAGAGGTTGATAGCCTGATTAGTTTTCAGGTTTTTCCGGGTTTTGATTCTGAAATGCAGCCCTGGAGCCAATGAAGAGCATGGATGAAGGGCCTTGCTTCCACAATGGAATTTTCCTTCTCTTCCTGTTTGGTATTTTCCAGTAATATTTCTATTAATGTTTCACTTTCAGAGGCACTGGCTTCCTGAGTAGTCAAGCTTTCTGAACTGAGGAGGCCAAGAAGAATTGCATTTTCCTCTAAACCATCCAGTGCCTTTCCTCTTTATCCAAAGTGCACTTCTCTCTGAATTTCCCATTATGCTCTAGAGGAAGGATTTCAAAGGTGGGTCTGAGGGAGCGAGTTAGTCAAGGCCCAGGGCAATGACTCAGTCCTGTGTTTTCAAACAGCACTTAAAGAGTATTGGTCAGAAAGAGGCTTAGGATCCTACAGGCAGAAGTGACATGACTTCTAGCTGTATGGGGGATATGTGGGGGATTATAGATCACTCTTCACCTTGTAGGTAACTCTTCACTTGCAACTCTAGATTCTCTGCTAGTCATTCCCAGAGTACCCAGGCCAGGTCCTCCTTCCTCCTTACTGAATTTTTTTTTTTTTTTTTGGTTTTTGGGTCACACCCGGCCGTGCTCAGGGGTTACTCCTGGCTCCATGCTCAGAAATTGCTCCTGGCAGGCACAGGGGACCATATGGGGCACTGGGATTCGAACCGATGACCTTTTGCATGAAAGGCAAACGCCTTACCTCCATGCTATCTCCTGGGCCTTCCTCCTTATGCACCCATTCTACTAACTCTTCTGAGTGCATGCCCATTCTTGGCACTGTTGAGGGGCTGGGGACAGATTTGAAATTCATTCATGTTCATGGGGATGGAGAAATAATCCAGAAGGGCACTTGCCTTGCACACTGCAGCCAACCTGGGCTTCTCCCAGAACACCTAAACAATGCTGCTGGGAATGGTTTCTACCAGCACCCTCCCTACTCCATATTCTTGTTCTCTTTTTTTTTTTTTTTTTTTTTTTTTTTTTTTTTTTTTTTTTTTTTTGGTTTTTGGGTCACACCCAGCAGTGCTCAGGGGTTACTCCGCTCCAGGCTCCATGCTCAGAAATTGCTCCTGGTGGGCACGGGGGACCATATGGGGCACTGGGATTCGAACCGATGTCCTTTTGCATGAAAGACAAAAACACCTTACCTCCATGATATCTCCCGGGCCCCATATTCTTGTTCTCTTTCTCCTGAGAATAGTTGAACAAAGAACATAGATTGATGGAGATGATGAAGAAAAGGGCAAAGTGGGGTGTTGTTTTTGGGGGGTGACTGGGGACAGTGTGATTATCTTGGCTCTTTGAGAGCAGAGCAAGGGTTTCCAGATCAAGGGCATCGAAACCACCTGGGTGCTCTTGGGACTCCTTGGAGACTTGAATGAGATGTGTGAGGTTGTGGGGGCTGGGGTGATGGCCGGGGAGTGTGTGGCAGTGAGTGGATGCAAGACTTGGAAACTCTGAAGGGGTTAGCTGGGGGCCTTGTGGAGGATTCTGAGCAGAGCAATGACAGACATTGTTGGACTTGGGTTTGAAGATCACCTTGGCTACCCCAGTGGAGAATGAATTGAGAGGTGCAGGGCAGGCCTGTATCCTCTGAAGACAAGGTTGTTAGTCCTTGAGCTAGAGCCTGGCAACAGCAGGAAGATAGGAAGTGGGCAAGGACTGGGGTATGAAGAACTGAAATGGCTTCAATTCTCCGAACTTGGGATGCTGTTATGCCCTATTACAAGGTGCATGGGAGCTGGCTAGGAGGGGGAGGGGGAGGGCAAGAAAGATGCCAGTTTTAGGAATCCCAGCCACGTTAGTGCAGAGCAGAGAGCACTGCATAGCTGATCTCTTCCTGGGTGTCATAACAGTTTCCCTTTTTCTGGGGACTCATTTGTTTCCAAGAGGAGGAGGAGGAATGGAAGTTTCCAGGCTAAACTCTAAGGCTGAAACTGCCTGACAAGTGCTTCTCAGTGACTGCTTCTCTGTTGTGTTGGCCGGGTGCTCCCAGGGAGCTAGGTGGCCCCCTAATCCCTAGGGTGCATTCCAGAGTCCCGCCCATGCAGGGCCCGAGTGGCATCTATGGAATGGTACAGCCCCTACCTACCCTTCCAAGCGAGCGGCCTGAATGGGTCCTGCTGAGGCTGAGACTCACATTCCTGGCTTGTCTGCATATCTTGTTTGTTCTTCTTGGTGGGAGCACTTTTCTTGGAGAGAATATATCCATAAGTAAAGAAATCTAAAATAGAAGCCATCGCTAATTCAGCACTAATTTAGGGGAACCACCATTTTCATTCATCTTGTTGTTTTCCCACCCATTTGTATTGTGTTGTTTTGTGTTTGTGTATGCAGGGTGGAGGTTGAGGGTGGGAGAGTGAGGACACCCCACCACCCCAGGTAGTGTCCAAAGGCCATTCCGGACCATACCTGGGCAGGCTGTGGGGACCTTGGTGTCACGATTTCTTTGAGCTCTCTCCCTACTCCCTTCACCTCTTCTTTTTCAATGTATCCATCTGTATATTTTCCTCAGTAGAAATACTGTACCTATTTGCTTTTTATTTATTTATTTATTATTTCTGTTTTTGGGTCACACTCGGCAGTGCTCAGGAGTTACTCCTGGCTCCATGCTCAGAAATCGCTCCTGGCAGGCTCGGGGGACCATATGGGACGCCGATTCGAACCGAGGACCTTCTACATGAAAGGCCAACACCTCACCTCCATGCTATCTCTCCGGCCCACTTTTTATTTTTTTTAAAGCTATACCTGTCAGTCCTTAGGAGTTACTTCTATCTCTGCACTCAGGAATAACTCCTGGCAGGTTTCAAAGGACCCTATGGGAAGCTAGGGAATCTAACTTTGGTCAACTGTGTACAAGGCTAGTGCCCTACCTGCTGTACTATCTATCCAGCCCCTGTCTACTTTTTTTCCCCTAAAGAAGTGGAAAGATGTTCTTATTGTTGGAACTTTCCTGCTGCATAGTATTCCTTTGTCAGTTTTGGACTCTCCCTTGTTTCCTCTCACTTAACCAATCAACAATGAATGTATTTATTACTTAATTCTCTGCAAGAGCCTAGATTACTTCCCAAGAAATGATTCCTAGAGAGAAAATTGTTGGGTTAAGAAAGTAAAAACAAAACAAAAATATTTTTTGAGTCACACCCATCGGTGCTCAGTGTTAGGGGTACTAGGAATGGAACCCTGCCTTCTTCAGGAAAAACTTGTGTTCCAGCATTGAGTTATCTCTGACTGAGAAAGGTTTTGATACATGCTTTCAAATTGTATTCTAGAAATACTTAACAAGTTTATTCTTGTTTCCCTGCTCTTTTCAGTACTGGAAATTGGACTTAGCAATTTCTGGGGTTGCTAATGCCTAGATACATTCATTCATTTGTGTTTCTTTCCTAAAGTCGTTTAGTTGTATCCTTTCTCCTTTCTTTTTTCTGGCAGGATTTTTAACTATTGCTTTTTGTTTCTTTGTGTGTGAGACCCAGAGTCTCACACAGGCAAGAATCTAAGGCTGAGCTTTGTTTCCATGTATGTTCTCATTTGTTTGTCAGAGCTCTCTTGCAGGGTCAGCTGTACAATCCATTGCCTGCCCTTGGATTGAAGGATTAATTTTTATTTGTTTATATTTTTTATAGATTTGTATGGACCTTGGGTTTCATATCATATATGACTTTAACAATTATTGTTTATGCAGAATTGCTTGTTGTTAAATCAGCATCTTTCTTTTCTTTTTGGCTACACCAAGCTCTGTTCTCCGTGATTGGACCTGGTAGAGCTGAAGGAAAATGTGGTACCACATGGAAGGAGCACAGGCCTGCCGCAGTCAGTCCAGAAGTTAACACCGTTCATATTCCTCAAGATTTAAGTGCACTGCTTAAAAAAGTCTTTCCTTGCATTATTTCCCTATATTGATACATAAGTGGTTTGAATTTTCTTCACATTGAAGTTCACATCAACTGTCTGGAGTTTGATTTCCGGGCATATCTGAGGTTGAGTTTCGCCTTCATTGTTCTGAAGGGCTAGTCTATATGTCCTCTGTGGCTTGTTCTCTGATCTGTATTCTTGCAGGTGCTTTTTTAGACTTCAATATTTTGACTCTCTCTCGCCCTGGGTGTGCTTAGACTCTATCAGCTATTATGATAATGATGGTTTTGCCCTGTCTTTATGAAATGACACCTTTCGTCTGCAGATATCCATGTGCTTATTACACATTCACCGCCTGACACCTGAGGGAAGTAACTGGGTATTAGCACTTCATATTTGGATGCAAAAGCTGACTCTGTGGGTGGGAGAAGGCCTGGAAATTGCTCATCTCTGCTAATCTCTTCTCAGGCCAGCTCCCTTCTGTTGGCTGGTGACTCTCTAGGCTGTCTGGAAGTATTTGAGGTGACCACTAACCATGTTCTGCCCTGCCACCCTAGCTTCATTGGAGTGAGGCCGCTTCACTGTAGAATTCTCCTGAGGGTGAGGTTCCCTAGGGACCCCCCCCCCCCACACACACACACATACCCTAGACTATGAGAAGCCTGCATTCTGGGGTGTAGCCTGGGCTGCTATGTCTGAGGAAGGGCCCCAGAATATCCTGATATGCAGCCAGGGGTGAGAGCAGTGCTCTCATACTTTTGTTGGAAGTTTCAAGACGAGTTGGGAATCAACCAGTCTGGTATTTCCTCCCTCCAAACCTGGAAGCTTCTAATGACAGGGTGTTGGGGGAGGGGGCTGTCCTCTAATATCCTGACTATATCACTCACTTATTCATGCCTTTATGGGAGGGCTGTGGGATTTCTCTGATGTTCTAGCCAGTTTAACTCTTGCGTAGAGTACCTGGGGCCATTCGGTAGCATGGCTGTCTGACCACTCTCTTTCCCTATCTATAACCCTGGGGATATTGGGTGGAGCAGAGTAAACTCTAACTTCACATCCCCAGCCCTGCCTCCAGCGTCAGTTCCCAGGAGAGCCCTTCCCCCAACCACTCAACGCACAGGCTCCCTCTGCCCTCTCAGGATCCCAGGTGGTGAGGCAGGTGTGGATGAATGCTGTGTCCCAGAGCTTCCTGGGCAGGAAGTGACAGGCGGGCAGAATGGACAGGCTGAGGCCGGTACTCAGTTTGCTGTGCCGACGCAGACCAGTAGGGAGCAAAGTCAGATTCTCATATGGAGTTGGGGGGAGAGGGAGGGTGGGGAGGTTGTTTCAGAGCTTAGAGTGTGGGGAATCAGTCAGGAGTGGATTCCAGTGGGAGTGGGTGGATTGGTTATCTCAACATCTAGGACATAGACCTAGTCACTAGCAAGTGCTTGTGTTGGAGAAGGCAGAAGTTGCCTGACTAAAGGGCCAAAGAGTACAGTGGGTAGGGTACTTGCCTTGTACATGGCCAGCTAGGGTCCCATCCCTGGTATCCCATTTGGTCCTCTGAGCCCTTCAAAGTGACCCCTGAGATCACTAAATGTGGTTCAAAAATAAACCACCAAAGTTGGTTTACTGAGTGTTAGAGTCCTGGGCATTCTCTGTCTCTTGCCCCTTGAGGCAGGAAGCTAGGAAGCTTCCTAGACTATGAGAAGCCTGCATTCTGGGGTGTAGCCTGGGCTGCTATGTCTGAGGAAGGGCCCCAGAATATTTTCTATGTGATCATGGTTTGCTCTGGATCCAGCTGCATGCATCCCCAGGGTCCATTGTGGCCAGGATCAAAAGCCCTAGGCTACTTAGTCATTTGAGACAAGGGGGTGCCCTGCCTGTCCCAGCCTAGGCCTGAGAGTAACAGGTGGTGTTTGTTCCCCACTGCCCACCTTCCCTTGCACTTATGGAGCCCTCTCCATGTTCAGTCCCCACATCGGGTCTTCAGGGGGTCCTGTTGGGGTACCACCCTCTGTCCGTGCCACTGTCCAGGTGTCGAAGTGTTCTGGAGGTGGGGTTCAGGGGCAGCTATCCACCAGGACTCGGTGCAGGAAAAGGCGTTTTTCTCAGCAGCTGGGCACACTGCCCAGGTTGAAGTCAGAGCTTTATGAGTGTTGTGATATTCTTTCAACCACAGTCTGCCCTGAGCCTCAGCCTAGCCCAGAACTTGAAGCTTCCTCTGAAGTCAGTGGAGCTGCCCTTTCAGGCCTGGTGAGGTTATGAGATAGTTGGTTCAGGGCTTGATTTGCAAGTAACAAACTGGTTCAGTCTTTGACACACATACAAGGTCCTCCTGAGAACTGCCAGGAGTGACCCCCTGATCATGGAGCCCAGATATAAGTCCTGATCACTACTGGGAATAGCCTCAAAACAAATAAACAAAAATTGTCAGGAAGGCCTTATGAGTCTCCTGAACAATACCTGGGAGCTCCCCTACCTCTTCCATCAAAACACTTTCCTTGGCTGTCAATTTATGGGTGACCTTTCATTCTCTGCAACTAGAAATGGGAAAGGTCTGGCACTGTTTTTTCTAAGTGATTTCTTAGTGTATTAGGGGCAGATGCCCACAGCACTTTCTAGTAGGTAAGTTTGATTGAGAGTTCAAGGTTGGGGGTTCTGGAGATGTAGTCCTGTGTTTTTTTTTTTAATGCCTTACAGGGGATGATGTGCTATGTTCAGTCCCCAGCACTCAAAGAAAGCCCTATGTCCCAGGGGGAAGAAACAGATCCCAGCAGGTTTAGTACAGGATGTTACTGAGGCAGAGATGGAACTTGAGGGCATGCTCCTGGGTGGGCCTTTCTTCTACTGTCTGTTCTGTACCTCTATCCTAAATCCAGGGAGATAGCTTCAAAACTGGAGTGCAGAGTCTGTATATGAGAACCCAGGTTCCAGTCTGGGCCATGGTCTCTCAGGCTCTGAGCTAGGAGTGTCTACAGAGCACCAGTGAGTGTAGTCCCACACCAGAAAAGCACAGAGAAACCAACCAAAAGAAGCTCTATGTGCTAGATGATAGCAGAGAAATGAATTCGTTTTATAGCCCTCTAGAATCTGATTTGGGGCGGTTACTCATTCCCAATGTGTGCTGTTCTCAGGCTAAATTGCAAAGTGAGCATTGGGTGGGCCTAATGGTGGAGGTGTCATGGGAACTGGATCTTTGTGAATAGGGAAGATTTGAGTATCCAGAGATTGGTAGGCCTGTAGAGGGTGTCCAGAGACTGTATTGGAGCTGTGAGAGACCACAGAGGCAGAGGCATGGTACTAGGGAGCTGGGTAGAAGTCAGGCCTGTGGGGTTATGGACCAGAGTTTGGACTTTATTCTGTGAGTAGGGAAGTGGGTGGAGGCAAGCTCTAAGCTTTGGGAGAAACCCAGAGTTTAAGAGAGAGAA
>PVKC010044960.1:0-11390 GCA_004027635.1 Crocidura indochinensis | reverse complement strand
AAAAAGAATATGAGGAAGATAAAGAAGATAAAGAAGATGCTGATAAGTCACTTCTAAGTTAGATTTTTATCAATAAAGCATTTAACCGCTAAAACAAAATAAATGAAAATGTAATCTGTAAGATTTGTTTATAAACTGCAATGTATTTTTAGTACAGTTATCACAATACTGAATGTTTTTAGATAGTCCTTTTTTTTTCTTGCTTAAGTTTTTTTAATAATTCCATTACCACTTAAGCAATGTAAAAATAATGTAAAAGTGTAAAACTAAATTATTTTTTATGTAATATAATTTTTTTATTTAATAACTCTTATTTATTACTTATACAATTTCCCAACAATAGTGTTTCCATTAACATCTTTACATAATAAAAATAACATCACTATTTGATATAATGTATTACATTTGAAATTATGTATTTACATAGTTTAAAACATTTTTTTTAACATCCCTAATCTGCCCCTTTACAGATACAAATAAATTTACTTCATGCTGCTTGTTAGATAGTCCTTTTGTCCAGGTGGTATTTTCAATTACCTCTAAGCTGTCCAGTGCAGTATGGGGGCTGTAAATTGGCATAAAAATTAAAGCAGGTTCTTGTTAGTGCAGAACACAAATTTCTTATGTATGGAGGGGGTGGTTTTTCACCTTCAGTTGTCTTTGATGCAGCTTATATGAAATGGTTATACAGTTAATGTCATTCTGCAATTGCAAAAAGAAAAATGTGGCAATTGTTAGGCTGACATTCTAAGATGCTCCTACATAAATACAACCTTTTTATTTTATATCTATACATACCTACATATTCTATTAAAAAATCAAATCTCCAGATTATTCTTGATTCGATCTTGAGATCTAAAGTAGTACTACTCGGGAAAAATAGTGAAAATAAGCCAAGACTAAGAATCTAAAAACTTTTTACTGAAAAATCGCATTAGGTTGGTAAAACAAGAGCCAAGAAAGGTTTAACAATTATCGTCTATCTCTGCTCTGTGACAGCAAGTGCCAAGCGCAGTGAGTACATGAGCTCATTTAACTTAATCTTCTCAACAACGCTATCAATCCTGTTCTACAGGAGCACATATGTAGGCTCAGAGAAATTACGTAACCAAATTGACATGTCAAGCTGACACTAACATGTCACTTAACGATCCCTAAAGGAAAGTTTCAAAACTGCATTACTTTACTTTTCAAAAAAAATTTTTAAACCAACTGTCGATCTAAAATCTTCCATGTGAAACAGTCTTGAATTGAATGAAACAGAAATGAAAACTATAAAAACAAAATCAAACCATAGATGACATTAATAACTTCTGCTCCAAAGCATTATTAGTGCAGAAAAGGAAGAGTTTCCTATAGCTGATGCTATTACTGAACAGTTCTGGTTTCTCATGAATTCTCCATATAATATTAAATCCTCCTACCTTTAATTCAGACCTAGAACTTATTTTACACTCTATTTTTTTCTTGAGTAACTATTTTATTGTCTATAAATAGGATAATACTTATATTTTTCTCCCATAAAACTATGGTAAGGATCATATAAATTATTCTGGATGAAATAATTTCAAAGTAAAATTTTTATTTTAGTATGCTATTTTTTCTTTTTTGGAGGATATAATATTTTATTTTATTTATTTTTAAGTTTTATTTTTTAATAATATCTTTATTTAAACACCGTGATTACAAACATGACTGCAGTTAGATTTCAGTCATAAAAAGAACACCCTCCTTCACCAGTGTAATTCCCCCCCATCTCCCTCCTTCCCATCCCCTGCCTGTATTCGAGACTGGTATTCTCTCACTGCACTCACCTCTCCTTGTGGTGAGCTTCATATCTTGAGAGGTCTTTTTGGCTACACTCTTATTTAAACCTAATCCTTTCTCCACCTTCAGAGCAGCTATGTGCCTCCAGGTAAAATAGCTTTAGTTTCCCCCAATCCTCATCTGAGGATTTTCACCTTTGATGCTCATGCAGATTCAGATTGCTTTCACTCTCTCCCTCCAGGTAAGATACTGAATATGAATAGATACTTTGGGAATATACAGTCTAGAGAACAATTAAAGACTAATAGTGTTGTGGACATTATTTCTCTAACCTGAAATCACCTCACCTCAGCTTTTTGACAGGAAACATCGTTGATTTATAATAAATGAGGATCTCAATTCTTTTACACATACCCTCATTCTAGGGAAATAATTTTGAGATAAATCTAGGTTTAGTATTTATTCCAGTGAGTCTCTTTCTTTTAAAAAGTCACCAAATTCTGACCTATCAAGATGAATTGTGTTACTTCCAAGCAGTCTGATACAGAAGCTAGGTCTCACAGTACTGGGTTTTCCCCCCATCTCACTTCAGCCTTGTGCTGTTCTCTACGCTGGCTATTCTGTTGAACTGGGTTTCAAAGTGCAGACAGCAAAGTTGTCTTCCAAAGACCTCTCCTAACATGTAGTAGACACTCGAGGAAGCAATAGGAAATAATCCTTTGATGTTTTAAGCCAACTGGACTTTGGCATACTTTCTTTTCCAGTCAAGTCTAGCCTGATTAATAAAACTTATGTGACAGCAGCTTACTCCTCTCTTAGATGATTAAAAAAAAAGTAAAACTCACAGATATTCTCCCTCACCAAGTGTTATAAAGAAAGAGCTCTTCAGAACTGTTGCCTGGACCAGTGGTGTGAATAATGTGGTAGATGGTGTATCTGGCATTTGTAAAGTTTGAGCCTAGATTTGAGATTTGTAGATTTGAGCCTAGGTTCCACATTTAGAGTTAACAGTCAAAACTTCAATATATTCTGAATTAATTTTTATTTATGGTATAATAGTGATCAGAATTTATTTCTTTGTGTGTTACTGACCTGCTTTTTAATACCTTTCATTGAATATATAGACCCAATAACAATGATTTGTTGTTGCTCAAACTTTTGGTTGTGGGGGACAAAGTGATAGTACAGTGCAATAGGACATTTGCCTTGAATGTAGCTGACCCAAGTTCAATCCACAGCATCCCATATGGTCTACTGAGCACTGCCAGGAGTAATTCCTAAGTGCAGAGCCAGTAGTAACCTCTGATCATTGCCTCATACCCCCCTCAAATTAACACGTTAAAATTATTATAAAATCCAAATTTTTCAGGGCCAGAGAAGTGGAGCTAACAGTAAGGTGTCTGCCTTGCTGGCACTAGCCTAGGTTCGATCCCCCAAAGTCTGATATGGTTCCCCAAGCCAGGAGCAATTTCTGAGCGCATAGCCAAGAGTAACCCCTGCTCATCACCGGGTGTGACTGAAAAACAAACAAATAAATAAATAATAAAAATAAGATTTCACTGCTTCTGTATTGCCATGATGACTACCAAGATAGATGCATTTAATTTCTATCCAAAGGATCACACTACTAATACGAAGTCATATAGATGTTTTGTTTAATTGCATGTAGTTTTCTTTTGTTTTCAAAATCCCATCAATGCACAAAAGAATGCTATGCAATTTCTCTAGTGTGTGGTTCAGATGGGATTATATTATTAGATAAAAAAGGGAAATATTCAAATAAAATTATACATGAAATTTCTAATATGAGAAAAGATTAATTTAATATTAACAAATAGCAAGTCTGTGAAGTTATTAGCATAACAAGTTATTAACTCTCAGGAGCCACAGATGAACCATTTCAGCTCATATAAATCTTTTCTGTATATAAGTAGTATATCACTTAACTTCTATTGCTTTTTCTCATAATTTCATGTGCATTTTTTAAATTTTTAAAATTAGATAGTAAAAAAAGTCAAGAAATATAAATTTTCACTTAAGCCAACTATAATTCATGGCCACACTGAGTCTTTATATTTTTATATAACCAGCATACCTTATACATTTTAATGACATAACTAATAATACTCAACATATTAGCTAAAAAGTTTAAGTAGTTTTAAATAGAAACTAACTACAAATAAAATAAAGGAGAATTCTTGTACTTTTATAGTAAAACAAGATTTAACACAAAATTTCAAAAATAATTTTTATTTTTCATTTTAATACTTTCAAAATAAATACTCATTTTACTTTACTGTTAAGTAATTTAGCTCAAATATGTATAAAGTGACTTAATTGTCATATATTAATAACATTCCATTTTTTCTAAAAAAAATAAAGTTGTAATACATGTATATGCCATGTAAAACAGTAAAACTTTCGTGTGTGTACTACAAACATACATACATATATATCCAGAAAAATATTTATTTAAATGCTTCCACTGAGTGACACTTGAATATCACCAAAATAAAAGTATTTAGGTGGCTAGAGAGATAGTACAGTGGGTAGAGTGCCTGCCTTCAACTCAGTTTTGATTCCTGACATCCCATATGGTCCTCTGAAAACCTCCATCTGTAATTCCTAAGCTTAGAGCCAGGAGTAAGCCCTGAGCTAAGAATAAGTCCCGAGCATAGCTGTGTGTGGCCCAAAACACCACTCCCAAAAATATAATAATAATTATTATAATAAGGTATTCAGTACATTATATATATATATATTTGACTAAAAATTAAAACAATATTATTTAACTTAATAGCCCAAACAGCACCAACACCATTTTTAATTTTCCTAAATGTGTAGAAAGAATTTGCTCTAAATAATTAATATATAAATAATCCTAAAATATGCATGGATCCTAAAAAGATCTTACATAGCAAAACAACCAATCTTTGAATAAATTCAAGGGCATCTCACTTAAAGCATTTAATCTAAATTAAAAGCTATAATAATCAGGGCAGGAGCAATAATATAGCAGATAAAGTGTTTGCCTTGCAGGTGGCTTACCCTGACTTAATCTCTAACACTTCATATGTTCCACTGAACACCACCATGAGTAATTCCTGAGTACAGTGTACAAAAGTAACCCCTGAGTACCACTGAGTCTAGTCCAAAAAAACAAAATAAAAAATACATAAAAGTTACAGTAATCCAAACAGTATGAAACTGGTATCAAAACAGACCCATACATCAATGAAGCAAGTATAAATGACTAAGTAATTTATGTCAAAGGAATCAAGAACAGACAATGGAGAAAGACTATGTTCTTCAATAAATGGTGTTGAGAAGGCTTGGAAATCACATGTGAAGGTATGAAATCTTAATGTTATCTTATACTATAAAAGAAAAACAAGCAAAAATAATTAAAGACTTGTATGTAAGATCTAAAATCATAAAACTTTTGGAAAGAAACAGAATAACACAGTGGTGGAGCATTTGCCTTGTATGTGGCCAACCTGGGAGGGACCCAGTTTGATTCCTGGCATTCCATATGATCCCCCACCCCCTGACTGCCAGAGGCTATTTCTGAGTGCAGAGCCAGGAATAAGCCCTGAGTATTGCTGGGTGTGGCCCAGATATCAATCAATAAATAAATAGTTTTTTTAAACAGTAAACTATAGAATGGTTTAAGCATTTATAGAAAATGCTTAAAACCCATTTATTTTATAAAGGACTAAATCCTAAGAAATGTAAAGAATACATACAACCTAATGGTAAAATAACAATCCAGAGTGACAAATGATCAGAGGATCTGAGTAAAACTTTTTGTTGTTGTTGGCTTCTGGGCAACACTCAGAGATGTTCAGGGTTACTCCTGACTATGCCCTCAAGAATTACTCCTGGCAGTGCTCAGGGGATTATGGCTTCTTTATCTACAATGATATTGGGGTCTCATTACAAAATACATATATAACTTATTCCTGGTTACAAAATCTTTTCATCAGGGGGCTGGAGATGCAGTATAGTACAGCAAGTACTTGCCTTGCATGCAGCCAACCTGGGCTAAATCCCCAGCACCCTATAGGACCCCCTGCATCCTGCTAGAAGTGATCCCAAACAAGCTCTGAGCACCAGCAGGTATGACCCAAAATCAAAATAAAATAACAAACCAAAAGACATTCCAAAGATCTTTTCCAGATGATAATCTTTCTGGGATACTAACAACACAGAATCTGAGATCTCTAGATATAAAGGTCTGATTTTAACACCCAGATCAGACCAGAAATCTTCCATACAACACGAAAAAACCAAGGAGAGAATAACTGAATTTGAAAGGAGTCTATAGATAACCCATGACAATATATTCTAAGGAGGGAGAAACCCTGTAACTCCTAGGCAAAGGGGATTCCCTTCTCAAATGACCCCAATTTTTACTGTGCCTATGCAGAAGGAAAAAAGAAGGGGAGGGACGGAGAGATGGTATGGAGGTAAGGCGTATGCCTTTCACGCAGAAGTTTATCGCTATGAATACTGGCGTTCCATTTGGTCCCCTGGCATGCCGGGAGCGATTTCTGAGCATGGAGCCAGGAGTGACCCCCTGAGCGCTGCCGGGTGGGACCAAAAAAACACACACACAAAAAAAAAAGAGACAAGAAGCACAAAATAATCTTTTTTTTTTTTTTGCTTATTACTACTTTATATTTCTCTTATCTAGTTTTAGTCGACTTCCTTATCTTGGTGTAGATATTTAAGTAGTTGTTCATTTTCTTATTCATATATTTACTTTTCTGTCTTCTTTTCTCTTCTTCCTTTTTTGCGCTTTGTCATGTTTTTCATCTCAAGACCATGGCAACTATGTGGTGCATATCTATATTGCTGCAGTGCTCACTGGATATCTTATTTGATATGTCTATGTGAAATTTTGTGGTGATTCACCTTCTTTTTTCCCTTTTGTCTCTCAAACCGAGAATGAGAGCCTCTAGAAGGACTCTGCCCATTATTGGCATAGTTATTCCCCCCCCCATCCTATTACCTTACTCTTCCCCAAACAAAATCACATAACTCGAACTATCTAGTCCCGCTTCCCAATTAGAGGAAGTGATAATGGAGGCACCAAGACCAAACAGCTATAAGATCACTAAGTAATAAACTAGACACAGAGGGGATCACTCAAATCTAGAAGACCCTGGGGAGAGGGTGGAGGATAGGGGAGGCAGGGGGGAAATGGAGGTGGAGGGAGGACAACTCAGTGATGGGAATTCCCCTGATTCAATGTTTACATGTACCTGGAACATTACTGTGAACGATATGTTAACCACTATGATTAAAATAAAAAAAATTTAAAAAAAAGAAGGAAGCAGAGTTTGTCTTATGCCCCATTATTATTAAGGTGTTATGGCAACTGGAACATCTCATAATTACAAGTAAGTGCCTGAGAGGAAGCCAAGTCTCTTGAGCAGCTGAACCAGAGGATTGTCCGGCTCCCAATGGGTTGCCCTCCTTTATCAGCGAACCTCTTCCTAAAGCAAATAAGCAAAGAAAGAAATCCCACAGAAACAAGAGGCTGACGTGAGGACTCAAGGAGCCAAGAGAATACTCAACTGCATCCACGCAAACTTAAACACACTCCAAGGAAGAGATAAGGTTTATGAAAAGGAAGCTAACACAATCAGTTACAAGAAGTTCAGCATCAAACCTCTCAGACCCAGCTGCCAGGTCTCAGAGTCTGTGTAACATCCAAGGTCGACCCTGAAAGACAGGACTTTCACAGGGACCCGGCCTCCTTTTCCTCTTTTGTTTCTCACTGCCCTTGAGTCAATCTCCTTCGGTTGCCTATGTGTGGGACGTGGCAGTTCAACACATACCACAAGTTTCTCCTGGCACTGAGCCCTCTGGGTCGTCAGGACTGTGGGAGAGAAAACGATTATAGAAGTGACTACACAAGAACAAATCTGGAATTTTCCATCTATCAGAACAAAGTAGTCTATTCAGTAAGCCCAACTGATAAAAAACAATAATATCTTATTTTTGATAGTTGAGGTAAATTCAAATTTCAGATAAATAATAAATATTTTAATATAAATATGTCCCAAATAGAACTGTGCTTAATTTTCTTTAAAGTAGTCTTCCTTTACCTGAAATTTAAATTTAACTGAGCATCTGTATTTTTATTTTCCAAATCTGGCAACCCTATCCCCTCAAGAAGAAAATATATTCCAACCACATTTCCAATATCCAAATCATATTTTAGACTCCTCCTTGGGAATGGCCTTTACAAGATGAAGAACATTCCTTCAGCTAGTCTCCGTGGAATTAAAGTTTTAGCCTGAGAAACTGGATTGAATTTCTGAAAACTGCCAAAGCATTATTCATAAAGTCTAACGGATTAGTACCATCAAGCAAGGTGACTCCATTTGGGACCAAAACATGAGGTATGCTTCTATGTTAATGAAACTTGTCATCTGGCACACTTAATCTTACAAACTCTGTGTGGCCTATAGAATCAATTCTCAGACTTGTAATCTTGTATCCAAGGTATCCAGCCAAATCTACTTCTTTGGTCTTTGTTTTTACCTTAGTCTTGGGCCACATGAGGCTATGTTGATAGATTCTTTCAAACTCCTTCTCCTATTTACTTGTCATTGTCGAAGCCTTTCCCAGTGCTACTGACCTGAGAGATAATTACACGTTACATTTCTGATCAATAATTATGTTACTTCTCTAAGTATATTTTTTCTGAAATATGTGGAAGGGTGAATTGATAGATGAAAAAATGATCACATAAAACTTCTTAGTTTTATGTTTTAATTGCCTCTATTTTATTTTGTGTCATTGCCTCTATTCTCAATACTTAAGCCTGATTAAAAAAAATGGATAAGGAGCCAGAGAGACAATATGAAGGTAAGGCTTCTGCCTTGCATGCAGAAGGACGGTGGTTCAAATCCCGACATCCCATATGGCCCCGGAGCATACCCGGAATGAATTCTGAGTGTAGAGCCAGGAAGAACCCCTGAGCACTGCCGGGTGTGACCCAAAAAGCAAAAAGCATGGATAAAAAAAACATGGTTAAAAACATAAGCAGGCACAAGATCGAATTCCAGTTTTGTTCTTTGAGAAGATACATGATTTGTGGCAAGACATTTAAAGTCAATAAACTTTAATCACCTTATCTATAAAATAGGCCATTCCACAAAAGATTGTAGGTATATTATGACAGAGAATATCTTAACATAATGCTTTACTCACATTAAATATCAATATTAAATTTAAAAATTGATGTTATATCTTTTTAGCATCATGCCTTTCTTTATATTCTCTCAGTACACTCTAAACCTAAAGCCACTTTGCATGTGTCACTATTTCCAAAGCTGCAGGTTAGGGATCACTATTTATGGGGAGAGCCATCATTCCTAGTGGTATAGAAGAGTAAGTGGCAAACAGGAAAGAGTCCAGTATTTACAAAATCGAATAATGTAGCTATGTACTGGGCATCCTGCAAGGTATTTTCAAATACTATTTAATCTTCTGTATGATTTAGAAAGTAGCTACAAATCTTATATATTTAAGACATGAGAAAACTAAATCTTGAAAGCAAACTTATCTAAGGCTCAAAGGTAGTCAATGTGGTGCAGAATTTGTGCCCCAGTGTCTTGACAGCAAACCTGTGTACACTATAGTACTCATAGAACAGAGATTAGTTTCCATCTTTTAATTTCTGCATCTGCCCTAAATCAGTGATTGTGATCATGAATGGGGTGAAAAGTGTGTGTGGGGGCTATCACAAAGGGAAAGACTTACCCATTACAGCATAATGAGGAAGGATAACCTTAACATCTCAATTTGACTCTTCCTTCAAAATTGTTTTCCTATGATTATAAAATATCTTTAACTAATTTTGACTTAATATTTAATAAAATGAAATATAAATAAATCACTTTTCTTAAATTTTATTATATATTTATTTTTATATATTTATTTATAAATTTATATATAAATTTATACTTAGATAAACACTTTTTATTAAAGTGTTTGCTTTTAAAACAAAGTAACATTACATATAAAGTTGTTTTGTCCACATCTCCAACTTTGTTCCTCTTCATGATTCTCCCCTTAAAAGACCCAAACTAGCTTGTAAATATCATATACATTAACACTATTATATTCATATTACCTAAACTATAACAAAAGTAATATAAACATGTTGGATTAGGTATGTGCATCTTCAGATGTTTACTTATTTTTGTTTGTTTTATGTTGGGGCCACATCCAGCAGTGATCAGGGTTTACTTCTGGCTCTGTGCTCAGAGATCACACCTGGAAGGGTGATACCAAGGATCAAACCCAGGTTGGCTGTGTAAAGACTTGTTCTACTCTCTACTTGCTCTACTCTCACTCCATCTCTCCTTCATATGTTTAAAAAAGTACTTATTTATAGAAATGTTTCACTATAAATAATTGTTTATGTTTAATTTATAAATTATCTTTACTGTTTTTATACACAAAGAGGAAAGCTTGCTTTACTCAACTCCTAAGTATTTTGACATCTTAAAATGAGTCTTCTCAGATTGTAGAATTCACCAAAAATGATGGACTTTCAAAGAGTTATTTACCAAGGTACACAAGAAGGAAATACCTTTTCAAAAATTCATTTTGGCTTCAAGAATGTGTGCTTTCTCCAAGATGGCCCGGGGATAATTTTCTTCGTAGATTTCTTGACAAGAAAATGAAGTTTATTTATTATCTAGTCTTAGTAAAGACTATTAAAAACTGGATTCTAAGAGAGAAAGATTATAAAAGAAAGCCAAAATGAGGACTAGTACCATAATTAAAGACTGAGTTCATTATTTTAAATGAAATTCAACCCAAACTGTTGCAGATTATTTAAAGTGTATCCTTGGAAACACAATTTAAAAAACACTTGACTATTTACTAGACTTTCCAAACATTATATTTCTATTATCCTGGTTATTCATTAATTCATATTGACTCAAAACTGTGCAGAGCAAAGACTCTCAAAAGCCTACTTTCAAAAGTCAAAGTCCTGGGAAACTTGGAGTTCAGGTTGGGGTCAGTTCTGACCTTGAAGAGTCCTTTTATACAATACAAACATTGCATTTTTTTCTTCTTCCTGCATTTTAAAAATTAATGTATACAAAGACATATCTGTAAGTGTCAATTTCCTCAATAAGATCTTGTTCCCATTACAATATAAGTGGTTTAGGAAAGCTATTCATAATGGTTTCCTTCATTAGTAATGTATTCTATAGTTGGTAAAAGCAAGAAAATCTAGAAAAGATTCTTACTGAAAGCCCGTGCTCCTTACTTATAAAGTGGCCTACCCCAGGTAGGTCTCAAGACTAATAGTCTCAGGAGCTTTGAGTGAAATAAAAATGGTCAAATCTAAATACCCAAACAAAAGTCAATGACAATAGAATCAAGAGACCCAAACTACAACAAGCTATGCACGAAAGGGATTTGTTACATTAGCATCCCTGTGGCTAAGGGTGGAGGTATGGGAGGCATGCTGGGAACTATGGCAGAAGGTGGTCAACACTTGTGATGAGAATGGCACTAATTCACTGTCACTATGTACCTGAAATACAGCTGTGAAAGACTTGTAATTCCCAAAAGTCAATAAAAAA
>PVKC010044959.1:0-11503 GCA_004027635.1 Crocidura indochinensis | reverse complement strand
GTCAAAAACTAACAAATAAAAACAAAACAAGAAAAAGAAGGGGTGCTGGAGTGGCAAGGTTTGGTGTTCCCCCACTTTTTTTTTTTTTTTTGCATAGGCACAATAAGCACTGGGGAAGAAAGGGAATTCCCTAGGCCTAAGAGATTCAGGTTTTTTCCATCCTTGAAGCATACCATCATAGGATCAACCACTGGCTCCATATATACTCATTACTTGATCCCAAGGGCTTTTTTGTGATGCCAGGAAACTTTCCTCTCAGTTGTGGATGAGAAAATCAGGTCACTGTAGCTAGTGATTTTGGTATTTGTACAGGTCATAGGACAGGGTCTAGGATAGAGTCTTTTTTTTTTTTTTTTTTTGGTTTTTGGGTCACACCCGGCAGTGCTCAAGGGTTACTCCTGACTCCAGGCTCAGAAATTGCTCCTGGCAGGCACGGGGGACCATATGGGGCACCGGAATTGGAACCGATGACCTTTTGCATGAAAGGCAAACGCCTTACCTCCATGCTATCTCCCGGGCCCCTAGAGTCTTTATTTTTACAATTATTTCTTATGCTCTGTTTTCAGATTTTTTATTTTGTAATTTTTATTTATCTATACTAATCTCTCAGATTTTCTATCTTGTATTTCAAGCATGTATGCACAATTTAAGGTAATGTGCTATAGCTTTGAACTCTTCTGTGGTTATTTGGGAAATATTTTAATTATCTGAATAGATTATCTATATTTCTTATATACTGTTTTGCTATGATCACTTTGTGTAGAATTTGATTTCAACAACTTTCCATGAATCATTTTATGTGAAATTGGTATTACTGAATTCCATCAGTTGTTGCCTTTTCTTTTTCTTTTCTTTTTTTTTTTTTTTTGTCCACACCCAGTCATGCTCAGGGGTTACCCCTTAGAAATTGCCCCTGGCTTGGGGGACCATATAAGAGCCCGGAGCTCAAACCATGATCCATCCTAGGCTATAGTGCACAAGACAGATGCCTTACGCCCTGTGCCACTGCTCTGGCCCCAGTTGTTTCCTTTTCACTATGATTTATTTTATCTTTTTCTTGCAATATTTTAAATAATAGGCAATTTCAGATGACTTTGTTCCTTCCCACATTTTTAATGTTTTTCTATATGGTTGTGTTTCTTCTATTTTCAATATTTCCCAAGAAGCTTCTTTGCAGTATAAAACTCTATTCTAAAATAAATGCCTGATAGGACAATGTTGAGCGTTTTCAGGGGTTCAGTTACTCCAATCATTTTGTCTTGTGAGTTTTTGGTTTTAATAATAATACACTGTTGATGTGAGTAAAACTTTCTTTTTACACGGCTCTTCTCATAGTAACTACCTTCCCTCTTTGTCTTTTATTATCTCTTTAACCTTATATACAAACACTGATAGACTTTAGGAGTGAAGTGGTGTCTATTGTTGTCTTTCCCCAGCATTTGTATTTAAAAGTTCTTTGTGATTTAGTTTTGTGTAAATTGTGTCTATGTGTTTTGTTTTCTTGATATCTAAATTCCTCTCTGGAATGTTACAGGCACTCTGTTTTGTATTAGGACACATTAAGACTTTGAATGATACCTTCAATATCATGTGATGGTATTACTGTTCATAACTTTAATCCCTCTAAATATTGCCTTGTTATAAATAAGAATAGAGATGGGACATTTTAATTTTTAAACTTGCTCACTTTCAGTGATGATGAGGTAAGGTAAATTGTGTATACCAAGAAATTAATATAAGTTCTATTATAATAAAAAATTAATGCCACACTGATTATTGTGTGGATTGGTTTATCCAAATATGGAGAAACATCTTTATTGCATATTGAAAAAGACAGGTTCCTTCCTGTTATGTGCAGGCAGGTTTCTTAGAGTTCAATTATTTTGGGGGGAAAATAGTTTGGATATTTCAAAAGTAAAAATATTACTGAAAGTTTGATTTATACACTAGTAATATTTTCTATTATAGTATATATAGTATAGATTCCTAACCTGTATTAATTTAGTAAGTCATATTTTAAGGGTTTTTTCCTCTAAGAAATGGTCATTCTAATAATAATTATTCTTTCATCACCTGTTTCCTTTTGATTTCAACAGAAATTAGAGAAAAATATTAGAGACATAGCATACTTCATCCAGGAGTTCCCCCTTATCCAAAGGGTAATATTTAACTTACCTTAATTTTTGTATTCACTATTCATTTCTCATAAATTACTTAAAACTTCATGGCATGCTGGGTATTTGCTGTTTTTTATTACATACTAATTTTTATTTATAAGACAGTAATTTCTCAAAGCTTTGGGTAGGACAAACAATTGTGGTCACCAGCATTTTCTAATTAATTAACATAATGAATAAATGTATACAAGAATTTCAAAACACATTGAAATTTTTCTGTCCTAAAACATGCATTAGCTCTCCAATAGTTTTGTATTTTAGCATTGCACTATGAAAGTAAAGCGTCTTACTCATTATTAAGAACATGGCTTAGGGGCCGGAGAGATAGCATGGTGGTAGAGCGTTTGTCTGTTTGCTTTGCATGCAAAAGGATGGTGGTTCGAATCCAGGCATCCCATATGGTCCCCCGTGCTGGCCAGGGGCAATTTCTGAGCATAGAGCCAGGAGGAACCCCTGAGCGCTGCTGGGTGTGACCCAAAAACCAAAAAAAAAAAAAAAGAACATGGCTTAGATTTCCCAATAACAAAAGCAGTTTTAGCATCACTCAACCAGATCATGAATCGAATATAGTAGAGAACACATGTGATGATAGCTTGGCATGTTGCAACATCAGTTTATTTCTGAAATATTCTGTGTAACAAGTCTCAGATCTTTCTGCAAGTTTTCAATAGCAAATCAGTTTCATATCTGCATCTTTAAACAGATAATTAATCATTTTATTTCAAAATATTTTAATTATATTTTAATTAATTAATTTAATTAATTGTTTGATTTTAATTATATTTTATTTATTTATTTAAGTATATTTTAATTAAAATATTTTAATTAAGCATTTTATTTCAAAATATTTTAATTCATTTAATATTATTTTAAATGATAGGTATTTAATTTAGAAATAAAACTTGAGATTTGTTTTACTTTGTTTTGTTTTGTTTTGGGGTCACACCCAGCATCGATCTGATGTTACTCCTAGCTCTGCACTCAGAAATTACTCCTGGCAGACTCGGGATCATATGGGATGCAGGAATTAGAACCACTGTCCATCTGCATACAAGGCAAATATCCTACCACTGTTCTATCTCTCTGGTCCCAAAACTTGAGATTATTTAACTCTGCATTTTCCAAATTTTATGAAATTTTATTTTTTTTAAACAACAATGACTATCTTTCTGCATAAACGACTAGATGCACCTATACAGATATCTATGTTGCTTTTTTGATTCTAGCATTTCATTAAATGTCCTCAATTGAAAGCCATGAGATTCTGACTTCATATTTTTAGGAATCTTAGTGAGAATCTTTTTTTTTTGCATTCTGATGATCATTCTCTAAGTTTCTTAGTAATTACTAGCATATTCTTTTTGTTTTTTGGGTTTTTTTGGTCTTTTTTGTTTGTTTTTGGGTCACACCCGGAGGGGCTCAGGGGTTACTCCTGGTTATCTGCTCAGAAATAGATCCTAATAGGCATGGGGGACCATATGGGACACTGGGATTCGAACCAACCACCTTAGGTCTTGGGTTGGCTGATACAAGGCAAACGCCACTGTGCTATCTCTCCAGGCCCCACTAGCATATTCCTGAACTAAGTTTTTCACCTCAGCAAGTCTATTGCTTCTTATTCTGTAAAGGAGTTAAATACTACATACCTTGTTTGGGAGAATTACATTTGAGTGATAACAGCCTGTCTTCTAGAATGTCTCTGTATCTGAATATTTTGTTATGAGTGGAGGGAAACGAGGGATGGGTATGTGCCCAGAGATACATCCTTTTCAACTTTCCCTCTGTATTCCTTCCTGTCAGGAGTTGCAGAAAATAATGTCCTCACCACCTTCGCTAAAACCAAGTAACAATCTAAAGAATATGCTGATTTTGTTTCAACTATTAAGTAGGAAAAAGTAAGGGTGTCTTTATATATGAACAATACAACAAAGAATTAAAGCTAAAGCAAGATCTGTCTTTAAAAAGAAAGTGCTGGCAACAAAAATTAATATTTTTCAGAAAAAAACTGTGAAGCTGAAGACACTATAGAAATTAAGAAACACTCTTGGAAACATCATTGCTATAAAATGAGGATAAAATCCCCTATTAAATGATTGCTATTAGACTATTGATGAATTTACATTGCTGACGCTACATCACAATTTAAATACCAGAGAGCCCAATTTCGGTTTAATCTAGAAGATTTTAAAGAAGTAAATGTTTTCCCTTCTAATCTCTTTATTATTAGCTTTCCATCTAGTGTTGAGAACTGCAAGATTGGCTAAATGCAGAAACCATTTTAGGGAATCTTATTAAACATCCAACTTCATAAAATTCAACCTAATGTGAACTACAGCATCAGAGGAAACTAGCGAACTCAGAGGAATATTTAACACAAAGCAAACTACTTGGGAGATTATAATATAAATATATGAGATATGACATGTTTTAGATCTTTACATTTATGTTGTGTAATTCCCCAAAATATGTAAAAAGGATACAAGTAAAACTTGGAAACCACTGGAACTGAGAGATGCCATTTCTCAGAATCTAACTCTTGATTTAACTCTAGAGAAATTTCCCCCACTGGAAATTTGTATCTTTTTCTGCCTTATCTTCCAGTCCTACAAAAAATAGGAAGAAATAAGAAACAAAACTTGTGTTTGTTTCTTTGTTTTCGATTGCTTTGTTTTCATGCAAAGCATTCAGAGAGGAAACACTAGGAAGATATGAGACTATTTCAGCCAAGAATTTGTTTTGTTCTTTTTTGAAGATATATAGATGTTAAAGCATAATAGATTATTTTGCAGATAGTCTACCTGAGTTTGGTTTCGAGCAATCCACAGATATTACAGACCCTTTCTAAAAGTGATCTTTGAGCAAAAATGTGGAAATAAGATCTGAACACTGCCAGGTATGCCCCCCCAAACTCTTACCTCAAAACATAAACCACTAGAAGCAGTGTACTTGCTGTCCTTATAAACAGGACAGACTGACACACAAAAAAAGTACATTATCATATAAAACTTTTCCTATTACAATGAAATACAAGTCTCATTGAAGCAACAATTCATTTTAGGAAATGAAATAAATTGACTTAGCATAAACTCCCATGATTGTGATCAGGAGCATTGCCCAGACTTTTGCAAAACTATTTTTCGTTTTCCTGGTCACCTTTGTTCAAAGAAATATTTTCTTGATCATTGTTCCACATCTCATATTTATACCATAAAAAAACACTTCTAACAATGTTTGAAGGTGGAACTCAAACTTTTTAAAAACAATACTCAAAACTTTTGAGATATTCTTTTAAAAAGAATAATAGAAGGATATAGAGTAGAAGGCCAATTCAACAAACAACACAGAAGTCAAACATTGAACCACACATTAAAACACTAAGATTTCACTACTAGCTCTTCTTATTTCTTCTTGGGAATAGTGCTCTGAGAAGATTTTTAGTTTGATATTGCTTTAATTCCTTTGCAAGAAAAAGACTGCAAGAGGATTGTTAGTACACTAAATTCAGCATCTGGAGCTGAATCTCTAGGATTCAGATACCCATACCATCTGCACTGCTTCCCTTTCAAGGCTGTTGGTCTGAGAGTTGCCCACTGTGATGTCTCTCTGTCTTCTCATCCCAAATGCATCACCTTACAGGTGGAACCTAACCTCTGGAGCGGAGTCTCTATCCCTCAGACTCCCCCATACCCTCTGCACCACTCCATTTCAAGGCCATCAGACCAAGAGCCACCTGTCCTCATGTCCCTCTGCCCTCACATCCCAAAACTGTGATGCTAGTGCACTTATGTGAAGAATTTCCAATTTACATATTGTATTTCTAGTGAGGTGGGCCCTAGCGCTCTTTATGACAGTAGATAGGCTCAACTCTCAATCAACCTAACAAACAACTAGTCAATAGTTTTTCTCAGCATACTCAAATAAATCTGTATGGTTACAAAAATAACCTGGGGCTGGAGAGATAGCACATATACCCTGCAAGCAGACGCTGGTTCAAATCCCAGCATCCCATATGAGCTGCTGGTGTGCCCCTCCCCCAAAAGAAAATAACCTGAAAGACAGATATATTAGTAGCCATTTTAGTATAATCAATTCAATAGATCACATTCATAACTAATAAGGAACCCAAAATTATACCATTCAAACCCACAAAAAGCAAAGAAAAATGGGAAATAAAGGAGGTCACCTGTAGTTTCCAATAGGGAGAGAAACAAAAGCAAATCTCCAAGCTCATCAAAACATCTGAGCCTGTTTGATGTAGACCTAAAGATCAATTTACTGCTTTAGAAAGAGAAATAAAGAGGCATTAGAAAAGAAATAAACACTAGCCAAAAAAAAATTAAGCAATCAGTATGTGAGCAATTTAGCCAAATCAAAGAATTCTTTTAGAAGATGAGAGAATCCCTGCAAATGAAATAGAAGGACTTAAAGAGTACATTAGTGAGCCATATCACAGGTGAAAAATAAGATAGAAGAACTTGAAGACAGATTACAAGCCAGCATTGATACAGAAGACGAAAAAATAAGAAAACAGAGAGGAGAGAAGGAAATGTAAGGCAGTTAATGAAAAAAGACAGGAGAAATAATCTCTTTATTGTAGGAATAGCAAAAAAAAAAAAAGGATAAAAAGGTAAGAACTCCCCCAACTCTCAAACCAAAGTACTTTCAAATTAAAGAAATAACTTAGAGACAAGAATGGACATCACTGAAAAATCAAGGAAACAATAGACCAAGAGGTACTAACTCTAGTCAACAGATATGCAACATACGTTTTGTCAAAAAAGTATGTAAGACTTGGGGCCGGAGAGATAGCACAGTGGTAGAGCATTTGCCTTGCACACAGATGGATGGTGGTTTGAGTCCCAGATGGATGGTGGTTTAAGTCCCAGCATCCCATATGGTGCCCTGACCCTGCCAGGTGCGACTTTTGAGCGTAGAGCCGGGAGTAACCCCTGAGTGCTGCCGACTATGACCCCCCCCCCCAAAAAAAAAAAAAAACCAAGTATGTAACAATTTTGTTCACAACCTAGAGAAAAACGTAAATGGGAATGTGAAAGAAGTGAGAGATTTCAGCATACCAAAGGCAGAACATCAATAAGAACATAAAAGCCCTACATAAGAAACTAGAGAGCTGGGATTAATGTAATTAAACAGGGCCTTCTATTTCCATAAAACTAAATATACATTCTTCTCTGGTACAAACAGAACATTCCTAGGATAGATCACAGTTAAAAACTTGTTTAAATTACAAAAATTCTAACATAAGAATTACAAAACTTGTAATTCTAATGTAAGAATCATAAAAATTCTAACATAAGAATCATACCATGCTTTCTATCACACCAAAATTCACTGAGGTTGATTGTAAAAAATCAAATTCAATGGAACACAGCAAAACAGTAATTGGGATGAAACGCATAGTGATACAGGTTTACATAAGAATAAAAAGAAAAAGATGGGCCCAGAGTGGTGTCACAAGCAGTGAGGCATCTGCCTTGCCTGTGCTAGCCTAGGATGAACCACGGTTCGATTGCCCGGTATCCCATATGGTTCCCAAATCAGGAGCAATTTCTGAGCACATAGCCAGGAGTAACCCCTGAGCATCACCTGGTGTGGCAAAAAAAAAAAAATCAATCAAAAATGTGGCATATCGGGAATAATGTAATAGTGCAATTTTCTATAACAAGAATGGAACAGGAAGATATTATGTAAACTAAATAAACCATAAAAATAAATATAAACTCAGGGGCCGGGCAGTGGCGCTGGAGTTAAGGTGCCTGCCTTGCCTACGCTAACCTAGGACGGACCGCGGTTCGATCCCCCGGTTCCCCATATGGTCCCCTGTGCCAGCCAGGAGCGACTTCTGAGCGAATAGTCAGGAGTAACCCCTGAGCGTCACCGGGTGTGGCCCAAAAACCAAATAAATAAATAAATAAATAAATAAATATAAACTCAGGATGATTTCACTTACATATGATATTTAAAATAACTGCATGAAAAAATGCAACGAGGGTTATTGAGAACACCCTTGGCACCAGAGTATAGTTATGTAGAGGAAAGAAATTGAGTGGAGGAAGATAAAGGACAAATATGAGGATAAAGGCAAAGGAAAGGGGACAAGGATGAAGGGGTTTCAGGTACAGTGATGTTGTTATTGAAGGAAAGAGCTAAATATCTAAGCCAGAGTCAAGAACAGAAGAACAAAAAAATTATGATACTCAAACTTTAACAACAAAAATAAAAAATGGGCCTGTTAGACATAAGGCTGGGGAAGGTGGTGGCTTGGGATGCACTATGGGAACATTAGTGGAGAGAGGGTAACACTTTTGGTGGGATTGGTCATGAAATATTCTATGCCTAAAACCCAACTATGAAAATTTTGCAATCACAATAGATTAAATTTTAAAAAATAAAAGGAACTTATTTGGAAATGATAACATTGAAATTCTATCCAAGGACTTTATCTTCATAATCCATGTAGCAAAATATATTTTATTCATTGACAAAACTAGATATTTTTCTATATGCAAAAAAGGAAAGATGATGGTTTTAAAAATATGATCAGACTCAATCTCTGTATGCAGTCCACTATTGATTTTAATTTTTAAAGAAAAAATCCTTTCAAAGTCGCTACCATTTGGAAAAGAGACACCATTTTATTTCTTTGCTTAGATGACATCAAAGCTTAACAGTATGGTGTTCTATGGTACAAATACAATAAAAAGCAAAGCAAAGTTAAAGAAATAAAATTTTACACCCCATATGTTAATCAAAAGGAAGAGTGTCATTTACAAGAGAAACAATGAATTAAAATCAATGTCTTCAATTTTAAATGCACTGCTTTTTTATATATCCAGGAGCATAGTAGGTTTTTAATACCTGTCATTGCATCTGAGATCTTTGTACAGGTGCATAATTTAATCATTCCACCTGAAGTGTCAGGCACATAAAGGTATTATTAGTTAAGAGTGAATAGCAGTTTAATTTGAAATAAGAGACTTGAATTTTGTCTTTAGCTATTAAAAACAGATAAAAATTAAAGTGAGCAACTTTATGGTTTTAAATAACCACAAATTTTGCTATTTTAACTTTAGTCAAGATGATCTTCTAAAATGTATGACAACATTTATTTTGAGACCTATTAAATTTTAACTTTTGGAACAAGGTAAGTCCAATTCACCACGGAATTCTAACCTTTAAAATTCCTATTGGAAAATCAATATTAGGAACAGAGAGGGCTGAAGTCAATTTGGGAAATGTATGTGCAGTAGCTACTCTATCTCAGGCATCACAATTGTGTTAAAAGATGTGGCTAAACCTCAGCTTCACACTCAATATCTATAGACTAATGTATGAGACATACATATATAAAATTGCCACATACATACATGAAAACGAAATAAAAGTATACTTATAGCTTTAAAAAAAAGAATATGTAAGGAACTACTTAATTCAAGCAGTGAAAGTTGCAAAAGAAGGTAATGATTGGAGCTGAATTCTAAAGGAAAAAATTCTATGAACAGTAAATAGAAGGTATCCCCAACAAATTAATAATACAAAAATCTGTTTAGGCATAGGCCGAAGAAATCCAGAATTCTAAATAGGGTTACCTTATTTTATTAAAATAAAATTACTTAAAAACAAAGTATGAAATATGTTAGATTCTTTATTAACTTAGCTCTGCATTTAAAACAAGTTTTAAAATCATATTTAGTAAACTATAGTTTCAAGTCAAATTATTACAGAAGAGCCTTGGTTATTATATGTACATTCTTTTCTCTTAGTAATTCTGGTTATATTTTTCTATTATATGGGAACAAGTGAGAAAACAATATAGATGGATGATTAGACAACGACCACCCAACCCTGAACCCTAGATCCCAGACATAGAACTGACACAGTTCTCCGCAACAGCTCCAGGAACCAAACTCCCTCTAGGACATTCTTAATACTGCTCTGACACCAACATGCACCAGTTTTGAGATGATATCCTGACAATGAGGAAATGCCAACAACTTGATCTAAGACCTGGTTGTCTTACCTCACCATCTAATGATAAGATGAAATCAGAAGACTTTTCATCTTTTGATCTGTGCAAAAGCCTAGATCGCTATCTACAGCAGACTGACTATGACAACTATGATGGGGCAGAACTTATCCTGGGACCAATAAAAAAGTCTTGTTCTAGGCTTTGGCCTACGATCTGTACAACAACCATGAACTCTTATTCCAGAGGTTGGGCTGAGACAACTGCAACTGAAGAGGTCTTCTGGAAACATAATGAAAGACTCTATCCTAGACTTCATCCTAGGATCACTTCATAAACCAAGACCACCAACTACAGAAGACTGATTAAAAGAACAGTGATGGAACAGAACTTCTAGAACCATAAAGAAAGACTTCATCATAGGCTCCATTCTTTGACTTGTGCAAATACCAAGATCTCTGGATACAGAGGTCTGATTCTATCACCATGATGGAGCAGAAGTTTTCCATACACCACAAAAGGACTCAGGAGAAAGTAAATGAAAATGTAGGGAGTCAGTAGTTATTCCCATGACAGTACAGTTCAAGGGCAGAGAAACCCTGTATCTCTTAGGCCAAGGGAATTCCCTTTCTAATTTCCCCAATATTTAATGTGCCTATGCAGAAAAAAAAAGAAACAGCACAAATAATTTTTTTGCTTTTATTATTGTTTTTGTTACTCTTTTTATTTTTTTGTGCATTGTTTTGTTTCTGTCTCCAGACCGTGGTTATTGA
This sequence comes from Crocidura indochinensis, assembly GCA_004027635.1. Lineage (NCBI taxonomy): Eukaryota > Metazoa > Chordata > Mammalia > Eulipotyphla > Soricidae > Crocidura > Crocidura indochinensis. Next base: position 569 of record PVKC010044959.1, on the reverse strand, counting down.
GTGGTAGTTGCCTTTATTACTGTGATGTTTATTGGATTTTTTTTGGGTTTAATGATTTTTCTTTTTGTATTGCTATGTTTCTCTTCCTTTTTCCCTTTCTTCTCTCAATTGATATTCATAGCCACTAGAAGGACTGTGCCAATTTTTTTTGCTTGATTGATTTTTACCCCATTTTATTTATTTTTTTCTTTTCTTCAAACAGAACCATATAACTTGAATCATCTTGTTCCACCTCTCAAATTGAGGGGGAAATAATGGAGGGTACCAAGACTAAACAGTGGTATGATTACTAAGTAGTAATAAAAATGATAGGACTTAAACACCAAATCCAAAGCCAATGACAACAGAATTGATACCCAATCTACAACAAGCTAGACACAGAGGGTACCACTTATACTAGCAGCCCGGGGGCTATGGGAAAGTGATATGGAATGCATGCTGGGAATGGGGGAGGGGGTAGAGGGAGGGCAATTTTGGTGGTGGGAATTCATCTGATTCAATGTCAATATGTACCTAAAATATTACTGTGAAAGAAGAAAGGAAGAGAAAGAAAGAAAGAAAGAAAGAAA
>PVKC010044958.1:0-11487 GCA_004027635.1 Crocidura indochinensis | reverse complement strand
ATGTCAATCTCTTTAAGTCGATAAATATGCAATAATTAGGGCAGTTATTCTTTTAGAAAACATTGGGTGAAGAGTATTTAGGAACTCTAAACTTTGCAATTTTAATCCTAAAGTGAATCCAGAACGTAAAGGTTACTGCAAACAATGTAAGAGGCTCAATTGCAGAGGTCAGTGAGGATGAGAGGTGAGTGACTAAAAGAAATGTGAGATGTGGAATCTGTCCAAAAGGTTGAGCATGGCACTCTGCTCTCCTCTTATTAACCATCCACATGATTAAGTTCTTCACCTCCCTAACCTCAGTCTTCTCATCCCTAGAAACAATCATAATGAACTCTTCATGCAATTATGATGGTGATTAAATGATATCATTGATAAAACAAATTTGCAGTTAGTAAGCCTTCGGTGCAGTTAGTTGAATTTTGTTAGAGGGAAATTAGAAAGTCTAGTAATACATTTTTTTAATATTTCATATTTAGGCAGATCCTTGCCTAGTCACCTACTATAGTCTCTAGGTCACCAGGAATCTTATTTCAAGGACAGAGCAAACTGACAATCATTGCAAATCCAGTCTCATCAGGGGTTTTGGGTAAGAGTCTGCAGAAATTTGAACTTGGTACAGTTTATTATTCACCTCGGGTAAATAATCAACATTTCAGCTTTCTTCCTCATGGAAGAAGAATAATTTTCTTTCCCCCATCACAAGTTTATTTCCAAGTTACTTGAATTAACAACCACTTTACTTCCCTAGGTAAGTTCTATTATAGATAAGAATTGCTTCCAGGAAAAGAATTCCTATTAGATTTGTGACTTTTTTTTTATTCCTTATCTTGGTGTTGGAGAAAAACATTTTTAAAAATAAGCAAAAATGGGCAAACTGTCATCCTCATTCATCTTTCTACCTTCCTTGAAACAGATAAATGGCCAAGCAAATTAAATGTCAGTTAGGGAACTTACCACTCACAGCAGTTGAACAACTTGCAAAAAGACAGTCAGCAAAGAGCAGAATAAAGAGCTTGCAAATTTAAACATGATCCCTGGGGAACTGTCCTCTCTCTGCTCCCCTACCCATGCAGGCATATTGAAAAAAAAATCCTATTTTGATGGGATTTATTTCTCCTGCCTGAACTCTCCAAAGCAGAGCTCCTAGTAAGGGTTGGGTAGCTACTTGAGGACCACTCCTCCCCTCATATCTAATTGTGAAATTCATTTCATCTACTTCATTCTTGAAAACCTAATGGATATGGGTGCAGATTATAAAATCTAGCCACTCTCACAAGTATACCCTGAGTCCTTTCTCTTAAGAGAGCTGACTCAAAGTGGTACTTCTTAAAGAGATGCCCACTGAACTGGGCTATCCTGAGTCTTACAAATGAGACCCAGAGCATCCTGGTGCTTCTTTTCACATCTGGGCACTTCTGCCTTAGCATCAGCTCTCAACATCATCTCTTTTTATTTGAGAGCGAGCACTATATCCAATGATACTTCTCAGTGGTCACTCTTGGTGATGACCAGTGAGGGAATTAAACTGAGATCTGACGGGTGCAAAGCAAGTACTGTCACTCCTGTGCTATCTCTCAGAATCCTTCTTATTCCAGACAAAACCCCGTAACTATTGGAGACTCAGCAGTTAAATTTGAGGTTAAGCCCTATATATCTTCCCTGAAAAGGAGCCCCTGAGTTTTCAGTTTGGATTCCAAACTTGGTCTCCCTCACTGGGTTGTTCCAAGAGTCTCTATTCTCAGCTGTGACCTCAGAGTTTTTAGTCACTCTACTCCTGACTTTCAGATTCCAATCTCTATTTGAACTGTCTCATCCTGAAACCCTTCCCTTCACCCAGTTCTCATCTTCTCTGTTGGACTGCTGAACCTAGGATATACATAAACATACACACGCATTATTCACACAGATATATGTACACACACATGCATATTCTGGGCCCTGCCTTACTTGCTAGTGCTCATTAACATTAGATGCCAACTTTCAGGAATAACCAGCCTTCTTGGTTGCAAGTAAATTGGAGACTGCTGCATTAATGTGGTAATGGAAATATAATGAAGGAATTTATTGTCCCTGAAAGACAATATCTGCCACACAAAGCCCATGGGGTATCTCAGACAGTAAGTATAGTTCCACGCCTCTATTCCTCTGGCCCATAATTATCTGGGGAGCACCGTGACCCTGCAGTTCTCTCTATTATGAGTATATTTCCTTACAAAATGAACTGAGCTTTATTGAATTGCATCATTGTGATCACTGGAAATTGACATATTGGGCTCATTAGGCAGGAAGTTGGATAGTTAATTTATGAGGTTTCCTCGGAACCTGTCCCTGACCACTCATCGAGAGAACTAAACAGCCCGCGAGGAGCTGAAAGAAAGTTACTCTGGCAGAGGTGTGTTATTTTTTCTCTCATTACAGAGATAATGAACAGAAAATGTCCTGAGTGCAGATAGTGCTTCTCACCCCTGCACTCCCTTCCCACCCACCCCCAAAAAGTTTGCATCCTGATTCCATTTGATGGGCAAACAGCTGCATTCTGCTCATTAGCACCATTTTTCGTTTCAAATGCATCACTGCTGAGATGAAATGATGTGTTGAGTTCTTTTCTTTATCTTGAATATTTAAAATTATTCGCACAACCTTTTTAAAAAAAAAAATCAAATATCCAGGCTGCTACCTGTTGTTCTTCAAAGTGGAGCAATTATATCGCTGGTCCTGCATGGCAAAATTGCCTTTATTAGAAATGAGAATGGTGGTGGTGAAGACAATTTTTTTTCGCTCGCCATGCTTCCCTCTTCAATCCAGATTGGAAAGCTGAGAGTGGCTTTTCCTAAAGAAATGTGCTGAGGCAGCCACCAGAAAGTACCCAGTGGACAGGCTGGCAAAGGATTCAGAGCTCCAAGGAGCATCCTCAAAGTAGATTCTGCAGAACAGTGTTGTGCCTTGCAGCTCTATGGCCTCCTAGCTCCTGGCCAGCTTAGTTTGCACATTGGTCCCCAGCTTCCTTCCACCTCTAACCTAAATTCCTAGGAAACAGTTGTTCTGAGCCACGGAATAGTTCCCCACTGCCCTCTAGTGGCCGTTCTCGGAACTCTAATCATGCACATTCAACAATATTGTACCATCTCAACAACTACCCCAGGATCTGGTGCTATTGAGGGACAGACTACCTTCAAATTCCCCATGGTCCTGACAGGGATCAAATAATTATATGTTATGGACCAATATGCATAAACTCCCCCATGAGTAATTTCAGAACACAATTTCAGGGACACAAGGGAGCATTAATTCCAAGTCTGGGAATCTCAAAGGGTTTTAGAAGAGAACTTGAAGCATGAGAAAAGGGTTTCCAAGGAAAATAAAATGAGATGGAGCTGTGCCATTACAAAATTATAGGGACACCAGTTAGCACCTTTCCTTTGAATGTGTTTAGTTGAGATAGTATCTATCATCTTCTTCATTTAAGATGAGTGTTTTCATGCTCTAGCATCTCTTTGGGACACCACTGTTATCATTTTATGTGTGATATTTTTTCTTTTTATGGTGGAACATAAAAACATGGTGCATTTCATGATCAATGGCACCTGGAATTTGAAGACATAAATCACAATAAAATAAAGTCTTAAATTAGTCTGTGGCTGGGGACAAAGAGGAGAGGAAAATTAGACAATTTTTGTTTGATTGCTGGTTTGGGGCCACACCCAGAAATTCTTGGGCTTAACTTTTGGCTCTGCACTCAGAAATAGATTCCTAGGGGGACCATATGGATGCTGGGGATCTAACCCAGGTTGGTCACATAGAAGGCAATTGCAAGACATATACTGTCTCTCTAGCCCCAAGAGTCTTCTAAAATTAGAGTTTTTGTGGGTTTGGGGCAGTGTTCAGGAATCACTCCTGAAGATTTTGGAAGACTATAAGGAATTTCCAAGTATTAAGCCCAGATTGATCACATGTAAGGCAAGCTTACGTTGTACCAACTCTCGAATCAGCAGATTTGGCATTTTTGGCTGACTGATTCAATGTACCAGATAGAAACAAAGAAAAGGAGATTTCATCTGTGAAGTATATACAGCTTCTTGTACAAACAGCTATAAGACACTAATTAAAGTTACATCTTAAGTTCTTTGATCATAAAATGAGTAGAATAATTATATAATAGAAATGACCTCTGAGTAAAACTCTACAAAGATTTTCAGTGGACCAAAACAGAGAAGTACAAGAAAAGATGGTATGTTGGGGGATGAGGAGGAGGTAGAAATCTTATTGGAAATAAGCACACAGAAATGCATTTAATTTGTTCTAATTTATCAGAAAAACACATTCTTTTGATATCAACAGAATCAATTGTGTAAAAAGGTTGAGTGAGATAGGGAATGCATTTTTTGTCCAGGCTGGATACCCAGAGAGCTGATTTTAGAATCAACAACAAAGACTTCCCCAGCCCCTCAAAATATATACTCCACTGCCTTTTCTCAGCAGAAATTTTACTGTATTCAAGATGCAAATTTGCTGGTATGAATGTGGCTTTAATGCCATGAAATGGAATGTCAGGTTCAGAATACTGAGCCCCGTTTTCTGAGATGCTCTGAGTATTGCAGTATTTATCTTCTTCTCCCTTAGGTGAAATTCTAGTTAGTCATATCAGATACTTGATTATTCCACTTGGGCTTTTCTTGACTTGGATTCTTAGAATTTTGATCCTATTAGTCAAACACTTGGGAAGAAGTTGGCCTTGGTAGTTACGGTGAACTGTTTTGCTGAAAGTACATGAAGTCACCCAGAAGACTGTCCCATCAAGTATGTCCAGATCCTCCAACTCTTGGTTGATCATGGATCACAAGATCATCTATCTGTCTTTCTTCTTTGTACATCATATGCTTCCTACCCACAGGCCTTTCCTGCTACTACTCTTTATTCTAGGTCCCTCTGGATGTCCAGATATATGTATCTACAAGACTCATTGCAAATGAGTCAGCTCCTCTGTGAAATGTCCCTAGAAATGTTGAACAGAAGCCATCTTTCTCCCTGTCCTTGGAGCCAATATCACAGCTCAGCATGCCATCCCTATGGGTTCTTTCACATATATTATCTTGGGAACTTTAAGGTCTGTGACCTATTTACTCTTGCTGAGCCTCAGCTTCTTCATCCCAAGGGTGATAATAAGAAGATTGGCCTCCCAAGCAGTGGCAAGGAGTATATTGCTAATGAATGTATAGTAGAAATTACCCAATGCTGTATGGATGGCAATGATGCGGGTGCATTAGCAGTAGCACCATATCTAGAGACAGTCTCTCAATAAAAAAAAAAATGTCATTTCCTTGGCTCCTTGCTTCTACAAAGGATACATGTTCTTTGGGGGACATCTTGTCTTCTTTCACACTACCCCTCATCTGTTTAAGGCTGTCTCAGAAATGGTAACATTGGTAAATCCAATCCAGTGAGTAGATCAGGGCAGAGTCCTGTTTGAATATTGATGGTGGATGGTATTTTGTTTCTCAGCTTTTAGCCCTAAACCTTCCTTCAAGGCCATAGGAAATGTTCCTCTTGTAAAGTCACAAAGCAAGTCAAAATAGGATGGCAGTGTCAAAAGTTCACTGCAGAGGCATTAATGGACAAGGCTAAAATTTTTGATAAAGACAGTTAAATGACTGATGTTCAAGTGAGAACAGACTGTCTAATCTTGAAAACAATAGGAAGCAGTGGGTTGGGTGTACTTGGGAATTTTTTTTCCTAATGCCTTAACAAATGCACCTGTGAGGAAAAATTTTTCCATTTTGATGGCATTTTTCCCCAATTTCTGTCGTGATTTTCAGAGTCAACCAACTTCTTTGAAAGAACACTGAGAGCTTTATAATTTAGACAATGCGATACATTATACATTCCTTGTAAATAGCACTAGGCCATGAGTCACTGGGTTTCAAGGCCAGTAGATTCTAAGTACCAACCCAGGCAACTATCATTTGTCTGCTTCCTGTGGCTGGCTGCTCCATAAAACTTGCAACATAAATCACCAAAAAAGAAAAGATTCAACAAATGGAGAGCTGTCTATATGTCTTGGAAACAGATATGATGCCAAGATTATATTCCTAAAATTTTTTCTTTTTTTTTCTTTTTTTTTCTTTTTTTTTTTTTTTTTTTTTTTTTTTTTTTTTTTTTTTTTTTTTTGTTTTTTTGTTTTTGGGTCACACCTGGCAGTGCTCAGGGGTTACTCCTGGCTCCATGCTCAGAAATTGCTCCTGGCAGGCACGGGGGACCATATGGGGCACCGGGATTCAAACCAATGGTCTTTTGCATGAAAGGTAAACACCTTACCTCCATGCTATCTCCCGGGCCCCTATATTCCTAATTTATTCCTGGGATGTTCAGTTGCTCCTCAAAGCCAAGTATTTTCAGTAGTTGTTTCCCAGCTAACCAATTATCAATAGATCTGCTTTCAAATGCAAAGCAGGATGAAAGATATCTTGAACCAGGTTATGATAACCAATATGGTAGCCAGAGTCCAAGTTAGCGAGGTAGGGGTCTTTTATATATAAAATACATTCTGAATTTTAAACACAGTCTGAAAACAGAATTTGACACACATCCCCTCCCTAGAGGGTCCAAAGATAATACAGGCACTAAGGTTCATGTCTTGCAATAAAGCCAATGCTGGCACTACTTGACACCCTGATCACCTCTAAGTGTGGCCCAAAAGACCCTCTAGCAATGCCTGAGTAATCCCGGGCACTGCATTGTCAGGGCAGTATTGTATCCTTGGGCACTTGTCACTGACCCAATGGACTGAGAACTGCTGAGAGGGTCTTCTGGGTCTATTTGTTTGTTTTTGGGTCATACCCAGTGGTACTCAGGAGTTACTTCTGGCTCTGTGCTCAGAAATCTTTCCTGGCAGGCTCAGGGGACCATATGGGATGCCGGGGATTGAATCTGTCCTGGGTTGGCTGCATGCAAAACAAACACCCTACCACTGTGCTATCACTTTAGCCCTCCTAAATAACTTTTGGTAAATGTTCTCTACCCACAAAGCACACACATATTAATTTCAACATATATTTTCTAGTGAAAGAATATTATGGATATGTTTGGCAAAATAAAATAGAGTTTCAAAGCTAACTTCCCTGTTTTGTTTTCTTTTGGAAATGTAGCTGTAGAACATTTAAAATTGCAGAAAAAGCTGGTTTGCTTTTGCAAGTGAGGAGACAGCTGCTCTAGACTAGCTCCTGGGCCCACATCATAACCGTGGTCCCGCAGTCCAGATTTAGCATCAGATGTGATGGTCTCCAGAATATCTGATTTCTTGTAAAAATCATTTTATTTACGTCTGAAAATAGAACCATAGGAAGAGGCATGAGAGAAAAAGTGAGCTGGCACCCCTGACCGTCCTTTTCCAGATTATTCTTGATCTCTCGCTCAGAGGTAAGAGTCAGCCCACCATCCTGCCAGTGGTCTCAAACTCAACTTACCTGGGGGCCGCAGGAGGCAAAGTCAGGGTGATCCTTGAGTGCAAAGTCAGTAGTAAGCCTTGAACACATTGGGAGGTGTGACCCAAACAACTAAAACAAAGCAAAAAAAAAAAAAAAGATTCCTCTAGGGCAGGGCCACAAAATATTGTACAGAGGGCCGTTTGCGCTCCCCTAGTCTCACAGCTCCCTTTCATCTTGCATGTGACTTGCCTTACTTACTTAACGTTCCCTATTGGCCATTCAGCATTTGAGTAAGTCCTAGAGGCAATAACTCAAGGTTGGTAAGAGTCCACAGCTGTGGGAGAGAAATCATTTATTTGTGCAAGAGAAGGACAAATTAGCACAGGAAGGGGCTGGCTAATCACTCCCTACGTGCTTGCTGTTTCTCTTTTCTCTGAAACTCTGGCACTGAGGATGCTAATATGATCAGTGGGACCTGGGGAAGTCTTGGAAGGTGACCTCTGTGATCTGGCAGTGCCTGTGCCCTGCCACCCAAACCTCCTCTGAAAAAGGCATTTTCCTCTTTAGAGATGAAATAACTGGATATGGGGAGTGATTTGCCTAAAGGCTCTGTGAATCGGGAACTGAATTAAGTGACATTAGCTAGGAATAACTTTTCTGGGGAGATTTTTAGTAAGTTAATTAAGGAAATCTAACCTTGAATTTTTAGTTTAAAGGAAAATGGTGGCTACAATATGAGCCAATGTATATCTTCTAAATATATATATAGAAAGAGAGCACTAATGGCTGGCATCTTTTTAATATTAAAGCAACTCTTTCTGGCATAAAGAATAGGGATAAGATAAAACAAAAATACTCTCTATTACTACATGCCTGTACTCAGCATTGACTATCTGTCAGACATGATAAAAATAAACTTCAAGGACAGCTGGAAAGAGGAAAATGTCCGTTCCTGAGTCCCACTTATGACCTATCCCTATGAGACCAGATGTGGAACTGGGACCAGGAACCTACATACGGCTGAAAGCATTATCTTAAGCATTTTGTAATTATGTAGAAACTAGGTATAGTCCAAGTGATGATGATATAACAGGAAGTATATAGCATAAATCTATATAAACGTGGTTTAATCATGTTAAAAACTGTTACTAATGTGTGTATCCCTATATACATGCACTCCCCTAGCTTTGACTGAGATAGTACCAATAACTAAGATGGACTCTCAGCCTACATCATTCATATCATTCTGCTTGCTTTTACTGCAGAATCAAATAGGTACAAAAGATGTTTTGCCATAGTAGTGCCACCTAGCATCCCTCTAGCAACTTTTATCTCTGTGATAAAATAATAGGCTTGATAAATTAACAAGTAGCTCATATGACCCTCTCATCTGGTTTTTCAATATTGATTCCAAAATTATTTTCACTTTCCATGAACATGACTTGGATGGGATAAAGACTCAAGTTTAGCAATGCTAAGGAAAAAACTTCATTCTTCCTGCACAGTTAAGAGTGGTGGGTGAAATCTTGGAAATGCTTCTCAAACCCTCCTACACAGTTCCATCTATGGTAACTCAAAACGGATCTCACAGCTTGGGTTCTGTCTCCTTTTTTTGTTTCATTGTTTTGTCCACACCTGGCAGTACTCAGGGCTTACTCCTGCTCTGTGCTCAGGGATCACTCCTGCTGTTTTTCAGATTACCTGGGATCAAACCTGGATGAGGCATGTGCAAGGTTCCATTTTCTTTCTTACCCACCTCTCAACCATTTCCTTCTCAATAGCTTCAACTCACAAATTCTCAATTTTTGACCTTCTGCATTTATGTTCAAAGCTGCATTACAAAACTGCCTTCTCCTAACACCCATCCCCCAAAACTACATCTCTTCTCAACAGAAAAAATCCTTCTATATACTGTTATTCCTATAAAATATATTGTATAGACTCTATACTATAGAGCATCTGATCAAACACCGAAAAGAGCCATGTATTCAGAGTAATGGATTCACGTAAATGACCTTTCAATTGTAATGCTCAAGTTTTTCTACATTTTGATGATTATTGATCTTATGTGTACCTACTTCTTTGGTGCACCAGAATTTCTCACTGAGTGAGGTGCTTATGGAATTCAGCATAAATAATGTAAACAAAAATTAAAATAATATGAAGAAATGAAATGGGCAAAGAACAGAACTAGTTATTGTATCCCTCTCTTGAGCCGGTCACTTACTTAATATAAAATACTAGGTAAATGCCTCCACTTCTCTCTATTGCCAGCTTCCTAATATATAAATGAAAGGTTGATTACCTCTGAAGTCTTTTTAGTTGTAGAGTCTATGCCATCCACACATTGCCTTTCCATGTATATGCTAACCTGAAGTCAGGCTAATGATTTGACTCCTCTTGTTTTTTAAAAGAAAATGACTTTTCTTTCTTGTCATGCCTCCAGAATGCCCCTCTGAACAGACAGCTCACTGGACCCTTGCATTTACATATCGTCCTTTGGCATCTTGAGCTACGCTGCAGGAAACCAGACTAAGTGGTGTTCTTAAATCTCTTAGGCTCACTAATTACATTGGAAAGACCTATTACACACCTCAGCAGAGCGTTCAGAGACACATAATAGGAAACCTCAGTTACAAAGAAAGGAAACCTAATTTATATGACATGGCTGCAATACCGTCCTTACTCACACCTCAAGGCATAAAGCCAGCATTCTGGGCTGTGCCACCCAGATACAAATCCTATAGCAAGAGAAGCAAGTAGGTAGGATCTATCTTTCAACTCATAGTATATGAGAACTATTATTTCCCTTGCTGCTTTTATCCATAAATTCTCCCAGGTATTTAAGTTAAGTATGGACAATTATACTCAGATAGCCCTATCCCTGGACATACCTTATTTTCACTTTGAGTTTTTGCCCAATTCCAGAAGACACTACAGACAACATGTTTTTCTAGCATTTGACCAACTTGTGGCTTCTATTATACAGTTGCAGTTTAGACATTAGCAGCCTATCTTGGAATTCTGACTCTGCCATCTTCTATAAGTAGAACCATGGGTATATTGGAGCTTCCCCTTTCCTCCTTTGAGCTCCCTATCTTCCTCTATAGAACATGAATTGAAATGCCTTCTCTACATACACAGTGTAAGAATTAAACAAAGATAATAAGTTCAAACCTGGAAGAGACCAGGAAGACCTAGAAGAGACAAGTTACTGCCTCCGTTGTAGAATATTATGCAACATGCATCAGCCTAGTATCAGACTGCTGTTCAGAAGTTCACTGCTCTGTCCATTGTCCCATGGAGCAATGTATCTGGAGATACTGAGCTAGAATGCTAAACTGTAGACAATGTTATGAGCAAGTGTTTTCCAGATTGGTAATACACCTCTTTCTTCAGGATTCTGAAATGATCCAGAGCAGTAGTAATAGCTTCGGGTACAATTATGGGGTTATTTGCTGTTCTTCACTTAAAACTGGTGGATTTCCTCCAGTGTACTAAGTCCAATTTTGTTTCCCAAAATGGAGGAAGCAGGCCAAATCAGTTTGGAAATTTCTGCTTTAGAACAATGTTGCTTTGTATTTTTAAATTATCTTTAGTTATCATTAACTCCAAAGAGCTTGTGCACATGTGACTTAGCTCTATGTATTCATACTATATTTTATTAAAGCTGAAAAAAACTTAAGGTAGTTTGTTGATTTTGACTACATTACAAAAGCAAGAATGTGAAACTCTGGTATTCTAATAAACAGAACTGTGTACTCTGTGTGGTAAAAATAGATCAGCAGAAAAAAACAGCTAAATATCTAGAATTTATGATATTTTTAAGATTTAAATTGAGGAGCTGGAGCAATAGTGCGGTGGGTAGGGCAGTGGTCTTACATGTGGCCAAGCTGGCATCTATATTAGGTACTATATATGGTGCACCAAGCTCTACTAGGAGTGATTCCATTAGCATAGAGGATGGGAGGAAGGAAGAATTGGAGAATGGGAAATAGGGAGGAAGGGGGGAGGAAGGGAGGGAGGATGGAAGGATAAAAGGGAGGTAACATGGAAGGAAAAAAGG
>PVKC010044957.1:0-11497 GCA_004027635.1 Crocidura indochinensis | reverse complement strand
TCTTTTTCTCTTCTCCTTCTCTTCCCCTGTCCTTTCCTTTCCTTTCCTTTCCTTTCCTTTCCTTTCCTTTCCTTTCCTTTCCTTTCCTTTCCTTTCCTTTCCTTTCCTTTCCTTCCTTTTTCTTCCCCCTTTCCTTCCTCCCTATCTCTTCCGTTCGTTTTCTCTTTCCTTTACCTCCTTTTCCTTTCCCATCTTTTCCATACCACTTCTATTCTTTCCCCCATTCTCCTCTTTACCATCCCTTTCCCATACATTTCCTTCCCCTCTCTTTTCCTTTTCTCTTCTCCCTTCCTTTCCATAAATAGAATGAATCATACTAGTGCTATTCTTTCATGTCTGGTTTTATTCTCTGAACATTAAGGTTGTGAGGTGTACATTTGTGGCTGAATATTATACTTTGTCTCAAATTTTCATCAATGTACCGATAATATACCACAGTTGAACAATTTTTTTTTACCAAATGTCCATTGATTGGCTTGATTTGGGCTGTTGTCAGTTTTATATTATTTCAGAGTATCAATTATAAACTTTATTGGTCACTTCTGTGTATGTGTGTCATGCATGTGTGCATGGGTGTGTATGAAATGAGGGAAATTATTATTCTTGAAAGTTATATTTTAGGCATGATCTTTTAGGATTTCATTCACAAAGCATTTCAGCAATGCATCCTCTTCCCTCCATTGTCTCCATTGTCTCAATGGGTCCAGGTCCATCCTTTCCCTCCCTTCTCTCTTATGGGAAGTTTCTTTCTGTTGTCTTTGGACATCTGTTATACCTCTGCTTTACTTTTTTTTTTTTTTTTTGGTTTTTGGGTCACACCCGGCAGTGCTCAGGGGTTACTCCTGGCTCCATGCTCAGAAATTGCTCCTGACAGGCACGGGGGACCATATGGGGCACCGGGATTTGAACCCATGACCTTTTGCATGAAAGGCAAACGCCTTATCTCCATGCTATCTCCCGGGCCCCTGCTCTACTTTATATCCCACACCTGAGAGATAGTTTCGTCTTCTAACTTCACTCAGCACAATACTCTCCAGATCAATCCATGTAACATAAAGGAGGAAATTTTTACATTATAGACTCAGAGTATACTATTATGTCAGTTTTTGAAAAAAATTGAATAAGTTTCTACTCCTGCCAGCATTGGCTAAAATTTGTGTTACTCTGCATTTTTAATTGCTATATAGTTAAATTGCATATGTGATATATATGTATGTATGCCATTTAGTTCTTTTGTTAATATATTTTTCAAGTTTCCACATTTTAATTTTTTTCTTTTGAAGGGCTGGGAACCACACCTGATGTTACTGAGGGATCGCTTCTGGGTTTGCTGGGCAAGTGTTCTATCTGCTAAACTATCTCTCCAGCCCTTCCTTATTTTTCTATAAAACTATTCATTCTTTTTCTTTTGTTTATTCTTTTGGGTCACACCTAGTTGTAATCAGATTTTACTTATGGCTCTCTGTATTTAGGATTATTCCCTTTGGGGTTTGGGGACCATATGTACCACTGGGGATTAAATCTAGCTAAGTGCCTCACTTACTGTGTTATCTCTCTAGTACCTATTAATTCTTTCTGATTAGTGTGAAATATTTATATATTATTGATATAAAATTTTATGTAAATATATAATAAAATATTAAATATCACTCTGAACTTGACTTTTTGCTCTATCATGTTTTTAAATTGAGCAGAAGAATTTAATTTGAATATAGTTTAACTTACCAGTATGATATTTTATTTATTCAATATTTTATTTTATTATTACTATTATTATTTGGTTTCTGGTCACATAAGGTGATACTCAAAATTTCTGGTTGTGGCTCAGGGGATCTTCTGTGGTCTGGGAATTGAACCCAGGTTGACCACTTCTAAGTCAAGTGTCTTTTCCCCCTGTACTATCTGTCTGATCGTGATATTTTTATTTTATAGTTATGAATATCTATGTGTAATTAAGAGGATGATCTTTACTCAAAGGCCATCAGTACATCCTGTTATATCATCTGTTTTTATTATGTCAGGTTTCACATGTGAATTATAATCACATGCTATTATTTTTTGTACAAGGTTTGAAGTTGAAATAAAATTTGTCTTTCCAAAATATCTTATTCTATACCACTTATGGAAAAAAACTTTTTGCTTGTAGTATTTTGATCAAATGATTCTGTTAGTGTGCTTGTATTTTGAGGAGTTGCTAATGAGAATTAAATTGGACACAGATATTCATACAAGTGAAACATGCTCTTCCATTGAGCTGATTCTTGATCCCATGATGGTGCTCTTGAATATTAAGCCAATCCTACATTCCTGTACTAAAATTAATTTAGTGTTAATGTATTTCTTATTTTGTAAGTAACTTGGTCACATGCAAAAAATAAAATTTACCTGTGATTTTTCTTGTGTTGTAATGTTCTCATCGAGTGTTCAATCAAGATTTAGTTGACTCATAAGAGGAGTTTGAGGTGTGTTCTCTACACTCTCTAGAAAATTAAAGTGTAAATAAATAATTTAATAGAGTAATTAAAATTATGAATATCTTTGCAACTTTGTAATTCTCAGTGGTTCAATAAAAAGGGGGAAATTTTGTATTTAGTCTTAAGTCAGGGGCAGAAGCAGCACAGTGGCAGAAACTACAGAAATGTATAGCTGTATATGAGGAAATTTATTATAAGAATTGATTCATGTAGTTGTGGAGGCCAAAAGGTCTTATAATAGCAAGATGTCTAAAAACCTAAAATCTGGTAGCAAATGTCTGAAGATCAGAGAGTGGGGGCAGTGGAATAAGTCTTTGATGACTTCTGAGGCTTTGAAACCAAGAACTAAGTTGCCCCATAGCAGAAGATGGATGCCCCAGTTCAGACAGAAAGCAAACTCTTAGTCCCCTCTCCCTTTTTATTCCATCAGGCCTTCAATGGATTGGATGAAGCTCACCAGAATTGGTGAGGTGATCTCTACTACACCTACCAATTCAAACACTAATCTCTTCAGAAACCTCCTCACAGACACAGCCAGAGAGTAGTGTTCCACCAGCCACCTGTACATCCATTTAGCCCAATCAAGTTGCACACAAAAAAAACAATTACAGTAAGTATTGGTTGTAAATTTACCTTCTCCCAGTTTTCTGATAATTTTAAGTTCATGGAAGGCAGGAAACTGATTTTGTATAGAAAAGTAAGTTTTAAAGTTGTATAAAAGTGAGGCAAACAAAGTTGCCAATAAATTCACTAAGCTTGTCCAGTCTTCTGTATGCAAGCTCAACATCCTATGGGTTTGTGGGCACCATCTTGGATGAGGCATGTACTGACTAGTAGCATCTCACACCTAATGAAGCATTTAGATGGATGCATTCGAATTTCAGCCATGAGATCTTTAAATCCCAAACCTAGGACCACACATTTTTCTTTCCCATTCTTTTCAGAGACAGACACATGAAGCACCAAACATTTTTGCCTGCACACCAGTCCCCCTCACCATTGGTTCCTCTTTTAACTTAGAGTTTGGATTTGCTAGAGCAAGGCTGCTCATTCCAGATGGTTCTCTTTCTCTTTTTCTCTTTCTCTCTGAACTTAAAATTTGCTAAAATAAAACTGTTCTTCATTCTCCTTTATAGCATACCAAGTTTTCTTCATTCTAACTTTTCCCCTCTCTAAATATACTACTTTACAAAAAAATAAACATTCTGAATTCCTTTTGAAATGAGAAAGTGAACACAGGTGACCGAGGGCCCCAACTTTAATTCTATTCAGAACCTTCTTTTCTGTATCAGAAGTTTCCATATGATTCTTAGCCTTATATTTGGGTGTTCAAAGCTGAAATCTTCATATCAGTCCCGTGGTCCATGATCAATTTGCTTTTGGGTTTAAAAGAAAATTTATAAGATGGAAAATGTTAGGGGAAGCTTTCAGTATCTGATGCCAGTGAGAAACTTCAGAGTCACTTTCTTTTTTTTTTGGTTTTTGGGCCACACCCGGTGATGCTCAGGGGTTACTCCTGGCTATTTGCTCAGAAGTCGCTCCTGGCAGGCACGGGGGACCATATGGGGAACCAGGGGATCGAACCGTGGTCCGTCCTAGGTTAGTGCAGGCACCTTATCTCCAGTGCCACCGCCCGGCCCCCCTAGAGTCACTTTCACATACTATCTTTAACACTTCTCAGGTAATGTTCAGAATTTAAAGAAAATCTTCAAAGCCCAACTGAGACTTCTTAAAGAGCTGGAGGACATGCTTTGCATGATGAAGCCCATGATTTGTTACCTGTCACCATATGATCTCCAGAACTCCTTTAGAAGAGATCCTTGAGCATTGAACTGATGGTATTCTCTGAGCACTGCTAGGGATGGACTTGAAAAAAAAACAAGATGAAAAATTTCAAAATGTTGGATTGGGGTGATAACAAAGTGCTAGACCCCAAGACTTGCATGTAGAAGCCTCCGTTCAATTTCCCCAGTACTGCAAGGTACTCTGTGAACTCGGAATAAATAACCTTTAAGCACTACTGACTGCGTGGTGTCCTTTTTCCTCCCAACATAAAATATATTACAAGGCTAGGGAATTGACTCAAAGGGCTGAAGCACATGCTTTGTTCTTCAGTACTACTTAGTTTCAGAACAGCAGTGGGTAGGGCTCCGGCCATCCCAAATCTGATGCTGTCTCATACCATTTTTATATATGACCTTTATGAGGCATATGAAGACTTTTCTCTCATACCATTACTCCATTTCTATTTGCTGTTGTCCTAGTTCAAGGCCTTGTCACCTCTATCAAGCACTTATAGAACACCTAGTCTCCATTTAATTTTCTTTTTTTTTTTTTTGGTTTTTGGGCCACACCCAGTGACGCTCAGGGGTTACTCCTGGCTATGCGCTCAGAAGTCGCTCCTGGCAGGCACGGGGGACCATATGGGAACCGGGGGATCGAACCGTGGTTCGTCCTAGGCAAGGCAGCAGGCACCTTACCTCCTGCGCCACCTCCCGGCTCCCCCCATTTAATTTTCAGATCAGTTATTTAAGTGCTCATTCTAAAATGGAAATGTGGCCATGTTATTCTCTTGGTGAAAACTATTTAACATTTCTCCAACATTGACAAGGTGAAGGTCTTGTCAACATGACACTCAAGTTCTCCTGTAATCTGCCTGCTGCTTCCTTCTTCAACCTATTCTCTTACCTTGCAGTGGTCTTGACTTTATACTCTTCTAGTAGCTCCATCTGCTTAGAGTGCCACCAAATTCTGGGGTTGGTTCTATGTGTCCTATGCTGATCTGACTATGCTGATCTTACTCTCTGGAATAAAATATTTATGGGGCAGGTGCGGCTGTCTTTTTGCCTTATTTTCAGTGAGTTTGAAGGTGAACTTTTTGCAGACCCTGCCAGGAATCTACTCATGTACACACATTCATAATTTGCTGTGTGTTAGAAGATGCACATGGTAATGAATTCTTGCAGAGGAAACAGAAAAAAACAATAGTGACTAGTTGGGTTTTATTTCATCTCTTTTTTGGATGACTGAGAATACAATGAATGAATGGCCAAAATATCTTGATTAGAAAAAAAACAAGTAGGTAAAGTCTATGGAAAATTCTGCAAATTTAGTCTTGTGGTCTATGACTGAATTCAGTTCCAGTAACTAAAATTCTCTTATGGAAGAATCTGGCTTTTGCAAAATGGGTTAGTAACAATGATTTTCTATTAAGATATTTTTTCTCAGAGAAACAAATTTGAACAATTTACTCTAAGATTTAAATAAAGAAATAATCCTACTTAAAAGTCAATTTCCCCAATATCCATCCCCCTTTCTCTTACTCAAAGAGTTTACTCAAAAATGCAATCAAAAATTGTGTAAAAGATTTACAGGTTCATTAAAGTCTACTAGACATTCACTTTCACTTTGTAAAATTGGCTGTCCCCTCAAAATGGCATCACATAAAAATGGACTTTCTGGGGCTCTTAGATATGAATGGGTTTAGTAGCACAGTGGTGCCATTCATTTTATTTGGCGCATTTATTGCAAGAGCCTTCTAAATTTGTTCTTAATTATTTTTCCTTTCACAAAATATTTTGTGGGATCTTTTTGAACCCTGACTACTTCCTTCTTGCCCCTTAAAACAGAATCCAGGAGTGTTATTTTTGTTCTCTTCTAATTAAAATAATTGCTTGGTTCCTTTTAACTAAATTCATGCAGTTATTAGACTAATACATGGATAGGTGCCATGGGGTGCTTGAGAAACAAAATGAAGAGTGATCATGTAGCTTCACATGAAAAAGATTCCGTCGTGCCAAGGACCATTATTTCCTTTCAGCTGGCATTTTATAAGGGCTTTTAGTAAACCTGGCCCCCCATACTATTACTAAAAGACTATTAAGTGGGAGAATAGTTCTATTTTCTTTATTAGGTATACAGGGAACTCAGTACAATTTGAAGAGGGGCACTTGATGTGCTGTGTATGGCGCAAAGACATAGGGTCTAGTCTTAATCTCTGCCCTGCTTTGTCTTTCAGAATAACTGCATTTGAAGGAAAAGTCTGCACTTCTCCTCTGCCAGTTGATGTTGATCAGAGGACAACAGAGAAAGAGGGACAAGTGCCCCAATAGATGTGTTAATCAAGAGCATCCAGCCTCTAAAAGGAAGTGTTAAAATAATGTTTTTAACATTAAGAGATGCCCCAAAGTTGGTGTGGGAAAAGACTTGGTTAAACCAGGCCCACAGGCTGAATCTGATCTGTTTTTGTTTTATTGTAACACGGATACACACATTTGTTTATGTATTGTTTGCTGGTTTTATGCTATATTTTGGAGCAGTTATGAGAGAGTGTCTATGGCCTATAAATTTATTTTAGTTTTTTGTTCCAAGCCAAAAAAAAAAAAAAAACAAAACATTTGCTTGACCCCTGACATCATCAGTCCAGTTTGCTAAAGATCTATGAAATACTGTGTTGAGAAACAAATTTATAGGGATTTTTATGATAGTTCTCAATTGGATAGATGCTGAATGAAGGTCCTTTAAAAATTAAAAAATTCTTTTTGGTTTACAGACCACACCCAATGGTGCTCAGAGATTACTCCTTGCTTTGAGCTCAGGGATCACTACAGGCATAACACAGGAGACCATATGGGATGCTGGGAATTAAGCTTAGGTTGATTGTGTGCAAGGCAAGTGCTCAGGTCCCCTTACTAAAGATCTTTAATAATGTGCTCATATAATGAGAATATAAAGAATAGGATTTGGAACCATTTTGAGAAAAGATTCTGACATTAATGTGTCCACTGTAGTTTTTGTGCTTTTGTGCTTGCTTGCATTTTCTTTGCTGGCTGCTTAGAGGAGGTTTTGGCATGGTTAAAGCTCTTGCCTTGAAATGTACCTTTATCAACAATTTTAATACTGTACTTTTGCTTCAGGACATTCAACTTAACATTTTCTTTATTCTGTAGTGTGTGAGGAAATCTCCTGCTTAAATTCAAAAGATAAGACTAAAGAAAAGCAAAAGCTAGAACTCCAGGTTTGAAGACATTGTTCTTTCCAGTTTACCTTGTACCCTTTTATGGTGTTCCAGAAATGTTAAGAACTTTAGTTAAATTTAAATGTATAAATTCAGTGTTCAACATCATTTAGGAGGCTGATTTGAGAAAAGAGCTGAATTTTTTAAGGAGAGTAAGTAATGATTCTATTGAGAGAAGTTGCAAGACTCTTACCAGAGTTTTGCTCTAGGATTCCTGCGACTGGAATTCTCCAGAAGTGTATAGTTTCTTCTTGACGTCTGTTGTGCAGCCTAAGTAGTTTTCCCAATTATTTATTTATTTACTTATTTATTTATAATTGGGTCACACCCGATGATGCTCAGAGGTTTCTCCTGGCTCAGCACTCAGAAATTGCCCCCGCGTACCAAAGGGGATGCCAGGATGTGAACCACTGTCTGTCCTGGACCTGCTGCGTGCAAGGCAAATGCCCTACTGCTGTGCTATCTCTCTGGCCCCAGTAGTAGTTTTCCTTACTTGTGATATTGAGAGAGAGAATAAATGGCATGGGAAATGGAGAGTAATTCCGTTTTATTGAAGAAGAAATATTCCTTTTTTGAACATGTCTAACACAGTTTGTGTGTCTTTAATAAAGAGCTCATAAAATATTGATAATATATTATACTGGCAACTAAAGGATGGAACAACCTGGATTTAGGAGATTTGCAAACTAAAGTTTCTAAGTGCTTTGGAATCCACTGCAATAAAAGGTCAGATATTGGAGAGGTGTCGCAGCGGTAGGGTGTTTGCCTTGCACGAGGCTGACCTAGGACAGATTGCGGTTCGATACCCCAGAATCCCTTATGGTCCCCAAGCCAGAAGCAATTTCTGAGTGCAGAGACAGCAGTAACCCCTGAGCCTCACCGGGTGTGGCCCAAAGCCCCCCCAAAAAAGGCCAGGTATGAGGTGTCCAATTAAATGACATTTTTATACACATATGTATAACTAAAATGATTCTTCCACCTGTGAACTTACCTGACTATACTGTTAAATAGAATCTTCATTCATATTGTAATCATACAAAATACATCTTATGTTTTTTGAAATGATGATTATCAGGTGTGCCTAGAAAAAAACAGCTTTAATCTTCAGAATATTGAATTTGCCTTGTTGTAGTTGAGTGGAGATGTGAAAGCATTAAAATATTCTAATTATTTTTGAAAGTTTTTCTTTAAATAGAGAAGCTTGCCAATATTTTTGTCTCCTTCAATGTTTAATGTTTGTTTTATTGAGGTTTGTTTGCGAACCTGAAAGTGATGTATTCTTGGAAACAAAGGTGCCTATGAAATTGCTTATAGACAATCTTCCAAAAATCTTTCATTGTGCAATAGTCACCTACAAAGACCTGTGAGAAGTCCAGTAGAAAAACTCATCCTCATTGCTCACACCCCTCACTAAGTAGCCACAACCCTGCTGACTGAATTTGGAGGTGGTATTTTTTGATTCTGCAATTCATTCATGAAGCCATGTTATTTCTCACATATTCCTAGGGTCCAGGAGGCTGCTGTTTAAAGAAATATAATTTGCTGCCGCACATAAAAAGCATATGTCTAGCCAGTATTACTACTGACACAAATAATATTTTCATCTGCAAGAAAGTTGGAAACATTAACTAATTTATTTAACTTTCTTTGAGTGCTTTCATTTATTTTCTGTGGAATAACTTTTTTTAAATTTAACTCAAATATATTAACAGGTATTCTACTGAGAAATTGTTACCATGCTAGATATGTTTTGTAGACAGGAAATAAATCTTTCAACACAGCGTAAAATTTCACTGAAATAGATTATCTCCATTGCTTCAGTGTGTGAACCTATTTTTAAGTGATTAAAATGCTTTAAAAAAAAGCTTAACCACTTAAAAGCTGTAGGAACTGTCATGGCATTACTCCTGTTAGTATTACTATTGTAAGTGTGGTAGTATTGTCAAACTAGTAACACAGTAGTGTGGCAATAATGCAACCATTATTGTTCTCAGTGGTTTTCATATATTCTTTAAGTTCCCCAGAGAGTAGAGCTTGATAAAAATCTAAAATGTTTTCTCTTAGAGGCAAGTTCAGTCCAAGAGTAAATGAAGCAAATAGAGGCTGTCAACAAAGTGGTCCCAAATGTGGCATGAAGAATAACTGATTGCTCAATCCCCCGGTAGGCTGAAAGCCTTTGAAGAAAGGTCAAATCCTCTTATGTCATAGATGCAGGTATGATGAAGGCTCTTTTAATGTAGAGACTTCCTGGAAGGATCCAGGTAGAACTAAAATCTAGTTGTCTTTAGATTTGAAAAACAGAACGGAAGTGGGCAGAGTGATCTTGGGAGAAGAGATTGAGTGATGTGTTACAATTCAAGGACTCCTGGTAGTCAACAGAAGAACTAAGGGTGGGATCGATCCTCTGTCCCCAAACCTCTTGAGAGAGCACAGCCTCTTTTGATTCCTTTGTAAATAGATGGCACATTTCTGGGGCATAGATATGTAAGATAATAAACTTATGCTAATTAGCCACCAAATCTGTGGTAATTTGTTGCAAAAGTCACAAAATAATACAGCGATTGTATTTACAGAAAATTACATGCTTAAGTCTTAGGACAGACTCCACCAAGTAGCAAGAGAGAAGGGAGAGAATTGATGTACCTATTTCAACTTTGGATTGTTCAAGGGTTTTCCTCAAGAGACATCAATACTTTATTTATCTTTCTTATCTCTTGGGTGAGCTTGACTGGGGACTAATTTTCCAGATGTGTGTGATGCCCTAGGGGTAAGAAAGAAATTTCCAGCCAGGAGCAGAGAGGTACAAGAGGATATACAAGAGGGATTTTCATGGGGTGTTGACCTCCGAATCTAAGGCATGGACACAGAGAGAAACAAGTAGCTTACGATGCTGAGCAGTGTGCCCAAGTCACTCCATGACAGGAGACATTAAAGGGACATATGAAACAATCGTTTCCCAGTGTTCATCAGAACTCTTGTAGAGCAGGGCTGCTGGTATAGCCTCAGCAGGCATGCATTCTCCAATTTTTAATGCCCACAGTGCTCTAATCTCCACCCCTGGGAGCTGAATGTCTCATCCTCTTATGCACTAATGAATCTTTTCAGTGGAGTCAAATCCTGTCTTCAGTGGAGCACTTCTTAAATGGTTCTAATTGTACCATTTTTTAAATTAAAATCAACATTGTATTTTGCCCTTATCTGTTTCATATGTGTATTATCATGAATACATGTCTATGTATTAATTTGGATTTAGCACTGAAAGTACAATTTTACCCTGTATCCTTCCCACTTTCACACCATATATCTAACCTCTCTTCTTCCTTATTTTTTGGTATCCATTAATTGATTTTGTAATCTAAAAATGTATTTTTGTTTAATTTAGTTAATTTGTTTGTTTGTTTGGTTTCTTACACTTGATCTTAGCCAAAAGGCCAAGAAGCGATGTTTAGTTTCTTTATAAGTTGTATTTGAGTAGAATCACGTGGTGCCTGTATTCCTCTGTCTGTTTTGTTTGTTTGTTTGTTTTTTGTTTTTGTTACACTCAGAACTTCTGGCTTGGTACTTATGGGTTTATTTCTGTTGGTGTTTGGAGGTCATTTAGTGCTGGCCACCTAGGTTGTTTTCAACTTTTTGTACATATAAATTCATAACGCTCATTCCTATACTTGGAAGCTGTCTCCGAATGTTTGAAGGCAGTTTTATCTTCCTCATCTTCCCTGTGCCCCCCCTCCCCAGGCAAGCAGTTGACATCCTTCAACTTGGGTGATACGGAGGAGCTCGCTCTTTCTTCTTTCTTTCTTTCTTTCTTTCTTTCTTTCTTTCTTTCTTTCTTTCTTTCTTTCTTTCTTTCTTTCTTTCTTTCTTTCTTTCTTTCTTTCTTTCTTTCTTTCTTTCTTTCTTTCTTTCTTTCTTTCTTTCTTTCTTTCTTTCTTTCTTTCTTTCTTTCTTTCTTTCTTTCTCTCTCTCTCTCTTTCTTTCTTCCTTCCTTCCTTCCTTCCTTCCTTCC
>PVKC010044956.1:0-11505 GCA_004027635.1 Crocidura indochinensis | reverse complement strand
ATAGTTTCTCCCACTCAGTGGGAGGCTCTTGTATCCTGGGCGCTATTTCCTTTGAGGTGCAGAAGCTTCTCAGCTTAATATACTCCCACCTGTTAATATCTGCTTTCACCTGCTTGGAGAGTGCATTTTCCTCCTTGAATATGCTTGTAGTCTCAATGTCCTGGAGTGTTTTGCCTACGTGTTGTTCTATGTATTTTATAGTTTCAGGTCTGATATCAAGGCCTTTCATCCCTTTGGATTTTATCTTCTTACATGATGTTAGCTGTGGGTCTAAGTTCAATTTTTTTATATAGGATACATTTTGCTACTTGAGAAATAAAAATGTGGAAATATTTCATAAAATAATATAGTTCAGTGCAAATGGTAAGACAGGATTAAAATCTTAAAGTTTCTTACTCCTGACCTGAAGCATTTAACCATGGAACAGAATATCTTGACAATGGCTGATGTTATCTTCCAAATATCATATATCATTTTAGTATCAAAATTCAGCAAAATCACAGATACTAGGTAATTGGGTCAATAAATAGCATGCTTGTTCATTGAAAATTTAAAATAAAGGGGGATATCAACATGTTCTGATGAGAACTAACCTCTATGTTATATAATTTAAACATTAAAATATCATGGGTAGACTTTTGGAAATAAGAAGGCATCTTCTATATATTTTTAGGCTCAGAGATCTTACAGAATAAATACCTAAATTGTTCCTTAAGAGAATTAAAGTATCAGAACATAAAAGTTATTTGGAAGTTGGGATGTGAACTGATTGTTCAGTACATCATTTATATGTAGAAGATAATGCATTTAATCTTTAAATTGCAATAAAATAGAGGAAAATAAATGAGTTCAGAGATT
Source organism: Crocidura indochinensis (assembly GCA_004027635.1). Classification (NCBI taxonomy): domain Eukaryota; kingdom Metazoa; phylum Chordata; class Mammalia; order Eulipotyphla; family Soricidae; genus Crocidura; species Crocidura indochinensis. The sequence continues at coordinate 10,647 of PVKC010044956.1, read as the reverse complement.
TGAAGTACATGTTTGATGTACATTTTTATTGGGCATTTTTTAATTTTTCACTTCACAGGTTTTACTATATTAAATGTATATAAATATATATATACATGTATATGTTTTTTCTTAGATCAAGTTCAGGTCTAGGAAAATAAAAATTCATAGTAGAGATAAATTAAACTTTACTTCTCACAAAAATCTTAAAACATATAAAACATTCTATCAACCATTTTAAATAATATTCAATACCAATTTTTCAAATACTTTTAAAAATATACTTGAGAAGAAGGTATTTTATAATCATTCTGTGATATTACTATTGCCATTATGGCAAAGTTCTGGGTATTGTCCCTAGTGAATGGCTCTTTAGCAGGGACACTGCAAGGATTAAGAAAATAAGGCAGACATGGAGGAGAAAAACTTGGGTATTGGGACTCACAGACTTGTGGACTAAGAACCATGATCCTCCTACACATATATTATTTATTGTTTAGGATCAGTAAGCACAGGAGAAGGACAGACATTAACAACTATTTGTGTATTGATGCTTATCTATCCACTTAGGCTTTGAGATATAAAAGGGGTCTGGGGAAGCCTGTGTGCAAAGTCTCTTAAATGTCTTCTGAAAGGTGGATTATAGAAGAGTAAATATAGGACCCACAACAAGATGCTGTTCTGATAATTAGGTAATTACTAACCATACTGTAGAAGTTATATGTATTTTGGAGTTAGTCTTTTGTTTTAGAAAAGAATCCTCTTTGTGTCACCTTATAGAATTGGTTTTGAAACTATGGCATTTCTGTGCTGTTGCTTCTTTATAAAACTCTATATCAATCTGAATGGTATTCTGGCTGTCACAGTATTCTTAGTGAGTTGTTCATATCATCAGTCATGAAATTGCTCATGAATGAAATCATTTAGAAGGGGGGAGACCAAATATTGAACTCTTTTTAATAAACAGGATATGAAAAAATAGAATAGAGTGATAACAAATGTATAAAAGTAACAGAACTTGTCTTCAGTAGGAAGCTTATCATCAAGGTGGAGAGGAAGGATGTGTGAGAAACTCTGGAACAATGATAGAGGGAAATAAACACCTGGATATAGAGTGTAGTGCTGGAACAGTTTATGTATGAACAGGGGTTCATACAAATAACAGTTTGTAGACCACAGTGCTACTCTCAAAATAAATTCATCAAACAACCCCATCAATTTTATCATGGTATTTTACAAAACTTTTTTTAATGAAATGACATTTCATTTAATTAAGAATAAAAATCAGATCCAGTAGGTGGAGAATATACTTACATGCCTGAGGCAGAAGTGTTTGTAGAGCACACAATAAAAAAGTCATAACAATGAAAACACCCCCATGGATTTATTTAAGTTCATAACATGTTTTATATTATGATAACCGTTACCCTAATATGCCTGGTTTCGGTGCACTTTCAATTACTATATCTTTTATTTGTTTTATTTTTTGGGTCACACCAAGCAGCACTCAGGTGTTACTCCTGGCTCTACACTTAGAAATCGCTCCTGGCAGGCTCGGGGGGACCATATGGAATGCCGTGATTTGAACCACTCTCCTTCTGCATGCAAGGTAAACACCTTAACTCCATGCTATCTCTAAAGCCCTCAATTACTAATTTTGCTGTGGTTTCATGAGCAGAAAATAAAACTAGAGCATATTTCTTTTATAAATCAAATTAAAATATTTTGTAATAAAGGAGATCAAGTGAAGAAAATTTTATTAAATAATCTTCTTATCCTAAATTATAAAGATATTTATAACCAATAATTACATAATAAAGACAAAATTGTTAATATATTTACTTAACAGGAGTATTTCTCAATGCATTAAAGTTAATATTTTACATTTAATATTCTCTAAAATAACTGTCTTGTGTTGTTCATACTGAACTGTAAAGCTAGATTAAAAAAACAAATAGAAACAATTTCAGAATATTTTAGACTAAAATAATTTATCTAGAAATCTATTTGGAAATATACTATTTTGTGTAACTTGCCTAGCGAAGAGTAAAATTGTATTCACATCTTCATTAGCATTTTTATTATAGAATAAAAAAGCAGTTTATTCACGGATTAGTGTTGGTAATCACAGACTGAAGTGCATAAACCTTGGTAAACTTGATAAATAGGTGAATAGATACCGAAATAATAATTATAGGTCTTGTGAAAACCCTCTAGAAGAAGCTAAAGACCAGTCTTAGTTCCTCAAAAAAGGTATTTCATTTAATAAAATCATATTTCAGTAAAGTAATTTAAACCAACCTATTCCACTTGTGTGCATAAAACCCTGAATTTTCTATTTAAATTTATTCAATTATTGAATAAGCAAGAATCTTTATTCAATTATTTGATAATTCTGTTTCTCAGTTCCTGAAGTAAATGACTGGTCTGGTAGTTGGCTTTTTTTTTTCTGACACCAGGATGAACATTTAACACATGGAAGTCATTTCCCAATACAAATATGCATAATCACAATATTAACAATTCATGTTAATTGTCTTGTGTAAATATTACCTTTGAACAATGAAGAACACTTTGGATCAAAATAGATCAGGTATGGTGCCAGAGTGAAAATTTACAAATTTATTTAAAAAAATCATAAAACAACAGCCTGAGGGAGGTAAAAAAATGTTAAATGATAGCAGAGAGAGAACTTGTGGTCAGCAAAATAATCTCTGGTCATAAAGATTAAAGACAAAACAAGAAGGAAGAAATAAACAACAAACTATAAAGAGCTTTGTAAATTCGCCTCAGGGTCTGGTATTACCAACCACTAGGAGCACTCAGGATGGAGATTACTCAGCTGCTTAGAAAATCTATCAGCACATTCCCATGTAGGTGTTTATCCTCTTCTACTGGTTTGGAAGTTTGGTTTCACAGCATGGTCCTGGGACTCCCTGAGGAGATAAAGACATAAACATGTGTTTTATGTATTCACAAATCCTAACAATAGAAAGTGAAAAGGTTATAATGCACATTAACTTCATGCAACTGGTGATCACTGGAAATAAAAGGAGTCTCATTGGATGTCCTCCTCTTCAGCAGGAAGGCCACTTAATGGAATCAATCATCTCTTGAAAAGAGAGGAAATGCTTTTTTTAGACAACATTTGTTTTTGTTTTTGTTTTTATCATATCATCTCATTGTCTTTGAGAACAAGAAAATGTGTCTAGGGGAGCTGTGATGGTGTGATTTTGTGTTCAGGCTCATCCCACATTGCACCTTGCTGGCTAATGGAAACATTGCTAACAGTTACAGCAAAGGATTTTCCCTAAGCTATAAATAAAGCATCACTTCAGTGTTTAATCCAATGCTGACAAGAAGGGGAATGAGTTGGCATCCATATAGTGAATATTAACTACATTTCAAGCTATTGCTGCCCTTAAATATTTAAGGACTTATTTAGAGAACTCAATAGAATGAAATAAGGGATGATATGAAATAAGAAATATGAAATGGTAAACAACATACTGCCTATCAAATATTTGATTTTACACTATTTTCCTTGTGTAATCAATAGAGAAATATGAAAAAGGCATCGATTAATGATTGAGAGGGTAAATTGATGTATTTGCATACCATGAGACCTAATTTAAGAATTATGGGACCAGAGTGGTAGCACTAGAAGTAAGGTGTCTGCCTTGCCTGCGCTAGCCTAGGACGGACCTCGGATTGATCCCCTGGAGTCCAATATTTTCCACCAAGCCAGGAGCTATATCTGAGCTCATAGTCAGAAGTAACCCTTGAGAGTCAATGCGTGTGGCCCCAAAACCAAAAAAAAAAGATTGCTTAGGTGTTCGGGAATAGAGTGTTAGCTCAGAAGGTAGGTTGTTAGCAATGCATGGGTCCTACTAAGTCTTGATCCCCAGCATCTCATATGATCTCAGAGTCTACCACTAGTGATTATTTTTTACCACCACTAGTGATTTTGAGTGCAAAACCGGTAACAACCATGAGCAACACCAGGTGTACCCAAAAAACAAAAACAAACAAAAACAAATTTCTTAAGTGAGCCTACTTAGCATGATGTCAAAACTTGATAGAGTTTCTTTGCTTGTTTTTGCTTATTTTCAGGCTCACTTATCTCTTGTCAACAAAAGCAAAAGATAGGCCAATTTCATAGGATCCTCTGTTGTATGATCAGTAAGAAATCAATGATTGTCCTCTATTATTAATACATACAACAACGAATGGCATATTTTCATAAAATATGTGTAGGTTGGGACACTTTTAAATTTTAATTACATATTGACATACTTTTTTGTACAAACTATAGGAAAATTATATATTATCCTAATATACCTTCCAAGCACCACCCAAATGGCCAGCTTTGACTGCATGGCTTTCAATGATCATTCATAACTAGATCATTACATTACCTTTCATAACTCTATTTTACTTTACATTTAGTATAAGAAAAAAATTATGCTGGAACTGGTCCAGTTTGAAAATGTAGATCATGAGGGCCAGAGAGGTAGTGCTAGAAATAAGGCGTTTGCCACATCCCTCCCTTCCTCCCTCCCTTTCTTCCTTCTCTTTCTTTTCTTCCTTCTCTTTCTTTTCTTCCTTCTCTTTCTTTCTTTCTTTCTTTCCTTCCTTCCTTCTTTCTTTCTTCTTTCTTTCTTTCTTTCTTTCTTTCTTTCTTTCTTTCTTTCTTTCTTTCTTTCTTTCTTTCTTTCTTTCTTTTTTTCTTTCTTTCTTTCCTTCTTTCTTCCCTTCTTTTTTCTTTCTTCCTTTCGAGTAAAATCTTGGCATCATAATAAAATATATGATAATTTGATTAGATATAAATATTAACAAAAATAAACTTATATATGTATATATATCTTCACCAGAGGAAAAAACCTTTCATCAGTGTTGCACTAGTGAAAAATAAATTTTAAAGACTTTCAAACCACGTATGTTATCAAAATTGTCATTGATTTTGTAACTGGAATTGAATTAACAAAGAATAATATTTGCAAATAATATTTATTTAATTTCAGATGATGTTCCCATGTGTCTGTTGAGTTATTTCACAGTCAATGATTTATTGACTGAGCTATTTTTTAAATTAAAACTGAGAATTTTCCATTCTAACTTCTCTCAAGTTACAATGTCACTTCTTTCATGTCACTTTTAAAGTGTTACAGATTTATAAGCAATTGGTGGAATAATGAATTTTAATAATTTAAGAAATATGTAATTTAAATTTATTCAATATCACTAAAATTATAATGATATAATTTTACAGTGCAAATAACAATTTTATTAATTTTCTAATAGATAAAAATTATTTAAAGTATAGAATATACATGGTCCATCAATATTCTCCATTATTGTAGTTTAATGTTCCCAGAAGAAACTGGTTGAAAGCTAGTCCTGAGAACCTAAGAAAGGTGTTTCATGACCTTATTATACTTTAAGAGTCATAATTAGGGAGCCAGGCGGTGGCGCTGGAGGTAAGGTGCCTGCTGCCTTGCCTGCGCTAGCCTAGGACGGACCACGGTTTGATCCCCTGGTTCCCATAGGGTCCCCCGTGCCTGCCAGGAGCAACTTCTGAGCACATAGCCAGAAGTAACCCCTGAGTGTCACTGGGTGTGGCCCAAAAACAACAACAACAACAAAACAAAACAAAAAAACAATAAATAAAACAAGACAAAACAAAAAAGTCATAATTAGGGGGCTGGAAAGATGATATAACATGTATTGCATTTGATTTTCATATGGTTGACTGGGAATTTATCTTACTCACCCTAGATTTCTTGACTTGATCCTTGAACTTTATAAGGAATTATCTCTGAATATAACCAGGTATCAGTCACAAACAAATGAAAAGCTACATATAAAATATGATGAGCTACATCACATGGGTAAGGTGCTTACCTTGAACATGGTAATTTGCGTTCAATCCTAGTATTGTATATGGTTTTAGATCACCAATAGAGAAATCCTGAGCCAGGAGTAACCTTGAGCACTACTGGGCATGCCTCCCCAAAATGTCAGTATTATTCAGAAACAGAGATATTTATTAATTATGCAAAAATGTTATCCTTGCAAATTATTAAAGAGCATTGACTATGACATTGTAATTGAATTAAAATAAATAAAATTTATTAAGTACAGTTGGATCACCTAGTTATTGTTTCTATTCCAAACATATAACTCAAGGTAGGAAGCTACCTTTGAATATAGTTAACTCATATTTGATACCTGACATCACATATGGTCTCCCAGGCTCCACAAATATTGATCCTTAGATCATGAGTAAGATCTGAGCAATGCTGGTATGATTTAAAAAACACACACAAAAAAAGAAATTTAATGATAAAAATGGTAGATATTGATTATACCTACAACTAAACCAAAGATATTATGTTTTAATAATAACTTGATAGCTGGGACTAGATTGACACCACAGTTGGTATGGTGTTTGCCTTGCATGCAACTTATCTGGGTTTGATGTCTGACATGCCTTATGACCTTCCAATCTTTCCCGGAGTAATACCTGAGCACAGATCCAGGAGTAACACCTTAGTACATCAAGGTGTGGTCAAACTCCCTCACAACCCTCCCAAAAAAACTACTTGTTGGTAACCTCAGCAAATGTAGAAACCTGTATTGTTTATAATTATATCATGTAGATCAATAAGGCAAGGGATTTGCAGAGTCTATTTCCCAGAAGCAATGATTTTGAGTAATCTATAAAAACTGGAATCACTGGATTATCTGCTTTATGAGCCCATTTACCATGGTGGAGAGTACAAAATTCTGTGACCAGATCTCATTTGGTGCCAGAACACTCACTGTTTTTGCTGAAGTTGGAAAATACTATTGTTTTTTTTCACTTATCAAAGACATCTAGTGTGATTTAAGGATTCATTCAGCAACTTTTACATTTCATCATGATACTGGAGTTCATTACATATACACCTTACTGTTGTGATTTATGTGATTGATAGGACCCATCAAGAGTATTGTTACTGTCTTTTCTCCACTACAGCATGTCATAGATATATTGTGGGAAGAACAGATGATGCCTTCTTGGAAGATATACATAGGTTACTTAGTTACCTCTATCATGTAGTTCACCTTTAGCCATGATTCGTTGTGACTGTGTACAGAATACTCATTTTATTCCTCAAAGAATACAAAAAGTTGATATGGAAGTAGAGAGCTTCAGTCCCGGGACAAATACTGCTCTATGTGATAGAGTCTGAAGTATAAATAGCTATTGAAGATTTAAAAACATGGCTGCTAGTCATGACACATTATCTATTTTAAATGTCTGTATACATGGATTTCTGACTACGAATGGTATGTGGTCCTAAATTCAGACTCCTCTTCATTCTGATGCTGAATGATCACCTCGTATAATAGCACTGTCAGCAATAGAGTATCTCTTTGTATTTATTTGAGGGCTCTTTTATTTTCTTCTTTAAAATGAGATTACATTGTATCAACTCTATTGAATTCATCATATTAACTAGCATCCAAATATAGCTTGAGTAAATTATTTCCTTAGCCAAAATATTTACTTCATTAGTCAAATAATCAGTTGATATTTCTAACTAATGATACAGTCCAGCTTACTAATATAGGAATAAAGTTTATGCATAATGCTCTAGAGATGAAATCTTAAAGACTTGAAGTATGAGGCCAGAGAGATAGTACAGCAGCGTTGCCTTGCAACCAGCCAATCCAGGACTTAAGGTGGTTGGTTCGAATCCTTGTGTCCCATATGGTCCCCCATGCCTGTCAGGAGTTATTTCTGAGCAGATAGCCAGGAGTGACCCCTGAGCTAGCCCGGGTGTGGCCCAAAAACCAAAAAATAAAAAATAAAAAAAAATAAAAGAGAGAGAGACTGAAACATTCTATTATTGCATTATTAAAATAACACCCTATACTTTTCAATACATATCATGGAAACAAGTGGGAAAAACACATTAGCAAAATTGAGATGAATAATCAAGAATATTAAATCATGTTTAAATTTTATTTAAAAAAGATTGTTTGATTAGGGACACATAAGAATAAAACAGATCACGAAGCAAAATTTTTACTTAATGAAAGGAAGTGGTCAATGTGATTGAAGGTCTCTAGGTTTCTGTGATTCCATCTATTTACTTTGTAGAGACATCTTATGAATGTATAAGTTCAAGATGAAAAAAGATATAGCTGTGATTTATAGGCGATGGAAAAATTGAGTCTTTGGACTCATATTCTAGATATATGACCTAGTAATAACTCTCATTTGTATAGTTATCCTTGCCTAGCAAAACCCAAGTTTTTAGCAAAAGCATGCCTTTTAAATTACTCTTGTTGTTGTATGAAAACTAGATATATAATATATAAGAAAATTTTGAAATAATATCCATTTTATTATATGGAGACTGATTTCTAGGAAAAAAAGTCTGTCTTTTTCTTTCCAATTTTGTGCAAAACCATAGACATACATTGGCTTTTCTATAGAGACATTTTACATTATGTGAGGATAACAATTTTATTTAAAATGTTGATCTTTTTTATTGTATTTAAATCTATGATATAAAGGGATCTGAAATGCTTACTTTTAATACTATACACATGGCAAAGTGTATCAGTAATCTTGCCTTTAATAATGTTACTTCTATAAAATGATTTACATTGTACATTTTATAATTTACATTGTAAAATGGATAAAAGGACTCATTTTATTGTAAAATATTCATTTAAAAGTTATGTTTAGCATCTGGGAAGCATTTGAAAAGATAAACATTTTCAATTAGAAAAATATCCATTTCACTGAACATGTCTGTATTTCACCCAGGTTGACATCCTGGGGAAGGTAAGGACATAACTCAAAGCTGTTGAACATGTAAAAAGTGTGTGCACAAGCTCAGGTTCATTCAAAGAATTTACAATGGCCCCTGATGATGCTGAGTGTAGTTCCTTTTGCATTGAATATCTCTGGACCAAACACTAAACTATCAGCCCTCTATTAGAAGGCCAAGCATTTCTAAAAGTTGTCCTTAGCCTTCAAGAATATATAATATTCATACTTTTTACTTTAAGGTACTTCTTGAGGATCATACTAAGTGGGGCTCACAGGACCATGCAATGTTGAGGGTCAACCTCAGGGCTTCTGCATTCCAAAATGAGCTCTATCTCTGACTAAGAAGACCTTTCTTTTATTGAAAGAGTATAATAAAAGTAGAGACACTTTTTTTGGCTTTTGGGTCACACCTGGCTGTAGTCAAGATCTTACTCCTGGCTCTGCACTCAGAAATCACTTCTGGCAGGCACATGGAACCATATGGGATGCTGGGATTCAAACCACCTGTTCATCCTGGATCAGCTGCTTGCAAGGCAAAAGCCCTACTGCTGTGCTATCTCTCAGGTTCCAGAAAAGACACATTTTAATACATGCATCATATTACCAGATTTCAGACGAATTTCTTAGAAATTCATGCTGCTGGCTTTTTATAATATACACGAAAGGAATGAATATACTGTCTAAAATTTTAGATATTAAATTTTAATGAAATGCCTTTTATTGTTCATATTTATTGAGTTTCAAATTAACTTAAGTTCATAAGTTAATTAGAACTGAATTTATGTACTGTATTGTAGAATTTTAAAATCTCTGAGGCTGCAGTGATTGCCCACAGTTAATTTTTCTTGCATGTGACTCATCGGAGCTCTATCCCATAGGGTACCTGGAGCACTGCCAGGAATGAACCCTGAGCACAGCAGAGCCAGGAGTAACCTTTGAGCACTGCTGTTCATTTCAAAAGATAAATAAATAAATAAATAATAAAAATTTAATGCAAGTGTTTCTTTAGTATAAATCCTGAATAAGTAGCTGAAATAATGGCATATGAAAATAATCTCTTGCTATTAAAAGTAAAAGGGCATAGGTAATGAGATTCAAATATTAATAAAATTCTTGATCAAGTTTAATGATAAAAAGTGACTTTTGCATAAATAGTTATCTCATATAAACAAGATTGTCAATAATATCAATAACATTTCAAGAGTTTTTATAGAAAGTAGTTTAACCTTCTGAATTTAACTTCAAGCTCCAATTTCTTTTTTTAATTTTATTTTAAGTTTTAATTTAGTTTTAGTAGAGTTTCTCAACTAAGGGAAAAATGTGGTTGGCAATTGTTAGGCAATCAGATGGATGTTTTATAAAGGGGCATGAGAGGTTATGTTCCCAGGTTCTTGCCATGCTGCAGATTACCTAAATAATTCTACTACCCTGAAGATCCTTGTAGGTGCACTCACTTATCTTCAGAAGACCATGTAGAGCCAGAGATAGAACTCAGGTCAGGAATTAACTAAGTTTTGACCTAATCACTGTATTATGTCCATGCCCCTAAGAGATCACATTCTAAGGTGGAATTGATGAAGTGATACAATCACTAAATAGTTCAGCATCAACATTTCATATTTCCACCCAGTTTGTAAACACCGTGTTTTTTCTTAGCCTGGTGCAACCTCTTCTCATCTTCTCAGACTATGTGCCAAGGTCACCCAGGGTCAAAATTAGGATTCATGTTTGAAGTAATCTTTCTCTGTAAGTTTCAAAATGTTTTAAAAGTCAGTTCTTTCAATTACTGAGATTAACACCAGAACCCATATTTTTTTCATTGTGTTTAAAGGTTT
>PVKC010044955.1:0-11500 GCA_004027635.1 Crocidura indochinensis | reverse complement strand
AAAAAGAAAGAAAGAAAGAAAGAAAGAAAGAAAGAAAGAAAGAAAGAAAGAAAGAAAGAAAGAAAGAAAGAAAGAAAGAAAGAAAGAAAGAAAGAAAGAAAGAAAGAAAGAAAAGAAAAAAATTGTGGCTGGAGAGACAGCATAGAGATAAGGCTTTTGTCTCACATGCAAAAGGTATGTGGTTAAAATCCTGGCTTCCCATATGATTCCCTGAGCCTTCCAGGAGCATTTCTGAGCATAGAGGCAGGAGTAAACCATGAGCACTGCCGGGTGTGTCCCAAAAATAAAAAAAAATCAATAAGGAAAAATTTTAGACTGTCAGGTAGAGCCTGAGCTCATACCTGAGAGTGTGAGCTCTGATTGATATCCATGTTGACCATTTATTATGTATCAATTATTGGTTATAGAAAAAAAGGGCAGATAACAAACAGATTTTCAATTACTGCTAACTAAGCCAAAGGGGAATATTTACGATCTCATAAGGGAATATGAGGAATGAGGAGGTTAAGGTATATCTCTGAAGGTTGTCTTCCTTCTAGGAAGGGTAGCTGATAAGACTGTATATGTAACTCCAACACCCAGGGCTTTTCCTGTAGCATCAGTGTCCTAATAGTTTTCATTAAAGTTCAAATCATTTTGTCTGCATCATTCTTCAACTGCCTGGACTCTAGCTAAAGTTTTAGAATTTCTACTACAGAATATACATTTTATATATGTAGCCTTCCACTACAGACTACTATAGGGTATATATGTGAAATGACTCAAAGACTGAGGTGTTTCAAATGTAGGGAAGGGAGAGGCATTATAATGTTGAGTTCTTTAGTGGTTGAGGTAGAGTTTAGAGAGAAACATAATTTCATGTGTCTAGAGTATATGTGAAATGATGTAATATGGAATTCACAGTTTTTACACGTCTTTCACTATACTAAGATTCTGTGTACCCAAAACAGAAACCTAAAGTGTTGATAAATTGGTGTCACTGAAACGAATTGTAGAGTGTCGATGATGAGACAAGGCCATCGGGGAAACAGAGATTCTGGAAGATTTATTTTTCAAGTGTAGTATCATTACTAGGACTCATATAAATTCAGGAAAGGGAAAGCTATAAGCAAATTTGGAAGAAATAGTCTTTCTATAAATTTTCATTCTTATAATTTGATAGAGCTAGTTAAAATCCTGCCAAGGAAGTCCTTCTATAGCAAGCAATTGTAAAACACTAGGCAAAACTACAAGGAGAAAGAAGAGAAGGGTCAGAAAATAGGACAATGGGTAAGGTTCTTACCTTGCAGGCAGTCAACCTAGATTTAACACTAGGCAAAACTACAAGGAGAAAGAAGAGAAGGGTCAGAAAATAGGACAATGGGTAAGGTTCTTACCTTGCAGGCAGCCAACCTAGATTTAATCCCCAGCACTTCATGTGATCCAGTGTCTTGCCAGAAGTAATCCCTGAGCACTATTGGGTATGCCCCCCCACAAATAAAAGAGAGGAGGAAGCAAGGATTTAAAGCAACCATGATAATTATGTTCAATAACTAACAGATTCCTAATGAATAAAAAGAAATAGTCTGAGGGGCCGGAGAGATAGCACAGCAGTGTTTGCCTTGCAAGAAGCCAATCCACGACCAAAGGTGGTTGGTTCGAAATCCACCATCCCATATGGTTCCCATGCCTGCCAGGAGTATTTCTGAGAAGATAGCCAGGAGTAACCCTTGAGCACCGCAAGTGTAGCCCCCTCCCCCAAAAATATGGAACTTGAGGCTGGAGAGATAGTATAGTGGTTAGGATATTTGCATTCCATGCAGGTTGATCATCAAGCTCAGTGTTGATCCCTGGAAACTCATATGGCACCCCAAGTCCTCCAGGAGTGACTCCTGAGTGCACTCAAGCGTAAACCCTAAGCACTGTTGGGTATAGCCCCAAAATAAAAACAATAAAAATGTTAGACATTTTCTGTAAAAGATAAGCATTTCTATAAATAGATAAATTGTTTGTGTGTTGGCTAGGGAGAGGGAGGATAGTAGCAGCAGGCATAGGTTTGGCAGGGTGGGAGCTCAATCCACCCACTCCTCCTGAGAAGGCTAGATATCTTCTGCATGGCCTGGCATAGTCATAATCTTACATGACTCAGTTTATGGTTTTATGGTTCATGAAAAAAGAGTGGGCCTCTGAGGAATTAATGATGAGAGGCAGTCACAATAGTACAACAGGTAGTGCTTAACTTGTATGTTGCCCACTGGTTTCCTTGGCTTTCACTAACCACAATCATGAACAGTTTCCTTATACAACTGAAGCGGAGTAATTTTTGAAAATGCTGAACTGTACCAATGGACTGACATATGCTTTCCTTCAGGGACAGTATATCCACTGAAATTGTCAGAGAGAAACAATGAAGTAAATTCATTAGTTTTTCAATACATAAATATTGCCTTAGCTTTAAGGCATTGCCATTAGTAAAACAACAGATGAGAATATTAAAGATGTTAACTCTAGTTTTTATTTTATTATCCAAAACAGACCATCCAGGAAACACCTGTAGAGTAATCAAAGAATTTGGAGGTATGTTTACCTTATTCATTGTGATGTTAAAAATCAGATTGTTTCATTTCTTTTTTTTTCTTTTTTTTTTTTTGGTTTTTGGGCCATGCCCGGCAGTGCTCAGGGGTTACTCCTGGCTCTCTGCTCAGAAATAGCTCCTGGCAGGACGGGGGACCATATGGGACACCGGGATTCAAACCAACCACCTTCGGTTCTGGACCGGCTGCTTGCAAGGCAAACACCTCTGTGCTATCTCTCCAGGCCCCAGATTGTTTCATTTCTTTTAGAAAAAACCTTTTAAGATTTTAAGAGCATTGAGAGTTTTTAAGAGTTGTTTAAATTTCAAAAATGGTTGTATAGAGAAGAATTACAATGGCCTAGGTGGAATTTTGAGTATTTGTCTCTTCCTCAGCCTTAAACTTTGTAAATTATGGTTTTTCAATTAAATAAACCTCCTTTCATAAGTGGGTGAATCATCTTTTACTACTCCACAAATACTTATGTACAATGAGGTACAGGCTGTTCTTTGACAAATTTTGACAGTTGTAGCTTAGTGACGTATAGAAACAACATCCAGCTTTACTTGAGTATAGGAACACATACAGTGAAAATGATCCTCACTTAATGCACTGCCTATATTTTTTGCATTTTCTTTATATAAATTTATTTTTAAAAAGACCAAATATATATTCAATCCAAAGAAACCAAACTTTACCAATCTAAACTTAAAATTGGCCTGTTATTATGGCAGGCTGGGGGTCATGGTGGGTGGTATGAAATGTACATGGGAAACATTGGTGGAGGGAGATGGACATTGGTGGTGGGTTTTGCCCTGAATCATTGGATGACTGAAACCCAAATATGCAGGACTTTGTATATCACAATGCCTCAATAAAATATGTTTTAAAAGAAGCATCAATGTCTTGAATACATTTTTATGAATAGAAACATCAGCTATTTAAATACTGAGAAAAAATATGAAAAAGTGTATTGTCATGAAATAAATTATAATGTTTAGTGATCATATTTACATGTTTATTCTTTCAAATTTGGCAGAAAGAATTCTTTTTTTTTTTGGGTGGGGGGCCACACCCGGTGACGCTCAGGGGTTACTCCTGGCTATTCACTCAGAAGTCACTCCTGGCAGGCACGGGGGACCATATGGGGAACCGGGGGATCGAACCGCGATCCGTCCTAGGTTAGCGTAGGCAAGGCAGGCACCTTACCTCCAGCACCACCGCCCGGCCCCCAAAGAATTCTTAAGAGTATTTTGCACAAACCAAAAAATAATTGCCACTTCCTATATTTTGCGTCATACTTGGGCAGGGGCCAAGTATGTTCCAATTTTTTATATGTGCTGCCAAAGCGAGCACACCACTTCCTATATTTTGAGAGTTTTGATCAACCATAGTTTTTCGTCTGGCTTTCTAATGACACAAAAACATCTGTAGACCCCAGTAAAGATGGAGCAGTCTTATTGTCATATTTTGTCATGTTTTTTAGACTGGACCTAGCAAAAGGATAATGCTAGTAAGTACTGTGGAGTGACTCGTTCAAAATCTTTTTTTTTTGTTTTTGTTTTTGGGTTACTCCCAGTGACACTCAGGGGTTACTCCTGGCTATAAGCTCAGAAGTCGCTCCTGGCTTCCTGGATTGGGGGACCATATGGGAAACGAGGGGATCAAATCGCAGTCTGTTCTAGGCTAGCGCAGGTAAGCCAGGCACCTTACCTCCAGTGCCACTGCCCGGCCCCTCGATCAAGATCTTCATTTTTTTTGTTTGTTTTTGGGTCACACCCGGCAGTGCTCAGGGGTTACTCCTGGCTCCATGATCAGAAATTGCTCCTGGCAGGCACCGGGGACCATATGGGGCACCGGGATTCAAACCGATGACCTTTTGCATGAACGGCAAACACCTTACCTCCATGCTATCTCCCGGGCCCCTCGTTCAAAATCTTAATGACTTTGTACAGGAAAGAAATTCTGATCTTGGTTCTATTGGGGTTAGATGTGTCATTTAAAGAGAGTTTGCATGAATTTGAGTGTGCATGTATACCAGTGATAACATACGGATGGACTTTTTTTTTCATATCTTTGTACCCAAATAAGGCACTGTACTTTTGAATCTTCAGTACCAAAATTTATCCTTTTATTTTTAATAATTTTATTGGGACCAAAGTGAATAACAAATCTTTCACAAGAATATTTAAAGTATTCTTTATCCCTTTTTAAAATATTTTGTTATGCTGGTATGTATCAACAATTCTAGAAAACATTAGATACTCTTCATTATAGAGATTCAATCCAAGTCCCGCTTCTTAATAAAGAGATTTCCTACTGGGGATGGATCATCTCCATCTACCAGGAGTGAGTTCTATAGGGGTTAGAGGTCCGGTTGAAGAGTAACAGAATGTTACTATCATGGAAATATCAATTTCAAAAGTAGTTGTATAGCCTTGATCTAATGATGTGTTATGGCGTTTGTACTATCTATATGTGTTTTAATATTAAGATCCATCCAGATATCTTTTACCTCCCCTTTGGCACACTGGTTTATCAGTAATGAGCTATTTAGTTTCTAGACATTTGTGTTGTTTCTCTGTGTGATTACCTTCTATTTTAACTACATCATGGTCATGGAATATATTGGGTATGGTCATGCAAACTTATCAGGTGCTTTTTCTATACTCCTAAAATTTATGGTGGCATGTTTTATGTCTCACCATGTGGTCATTTCTGGAAGAAGTCCCTTGTGCAATAGAGAATAATTTTATTTCGTTTAGGGGAGTGACAAGTCATGTATCTCTACTAAGCAAAAATTTTCACAGTGGCTTTCATCATAGTAGAATGAACAAAGAGAACACTGTATCAAGTACAAATTGAATGACTATGGCATATTAATGATATTAATTATGGCATGTTAATAAATGATCTATTATTAATAACTAATGTCTATTAGTTTCTCTATATAGTTTTTATAAATGAATTCATTTATATATTTTATAATATATAACTGTTATTAAAAACTTATTAAAAGCTAATTTACTGATAATAGTAAAAGATGTGTCTATAAATCTCAAACGTGTTATTTAGTGTAGGATGCTATTTGTTTTTATTCTTTTGTTGGACCATTGTGGCAGTCAGTGGATCATGCCTGGCAGTGTTCAGGGGACAATAAAGAGTGCTGAGGTTAAAACTCAAGTCACTCAAGCTAAGACAAGCTCCTTTGTCTATCTCTCCAGCCAGTCAACATAGCTCTTAAAAGTATATACCAAGTATATGTTCAATCAATTCTTTATCGAGCAGTCTGTTCTTGCCCACTTGGTCAGCCTTCCGATTTGGGTTATTATAATAGTGCTACAATGGGCATAAGCATGAAATAACTTTTCTGAAGTGAATTTTTGGACCCTGGGGTAAATGACAAGAGGTGGAATTGCTATATCAGCTCCTAATTTTGTGAGGAATGTCTATATTGTTTTTCTAAAAAGCTTTACCAGTAGACATTCCCCACTAGCAGTAGATAGGGGTTCCTTTTTTACCCCATATACATGCCAAAGAGAAGAGAAATAGGAGTATAGCCAGGATTTGGGGAGCAAACAGGACCTAGTGAAAGGAAATTGACATTAGTGGAAGGTGAGGTGTTCCAATTTCTTTTGCAGGAACTCCCTCATATTGATACAATTATCAATATTTTAAATCAAAGCACCTAATCTAAAATTTAAAAACATAAATGAAAAACATTTATTTACTGAGACCAAAGAAATGATTCAAATGTCCAGAACACATTCTTTGCATGCAGGAGCTCCAAATTCAATAGCTGGCACTACATGGTTTGCTGAGCACCAAGGCAAGTGATTCCGGTGTAATGAGCCAGAAGTAGTCCCTGAGCATCAGTTGAAGTGGCTCCAACTCTCATGATAGCCCGCAAAAGATCAAATTCAAAGTAGCACTACAATCAAATCCTTTGTTTTGAGATTCTACGAATAAAGAGGCTGGGGCTGGATTGATCGTACAGGAGTTATGGTGTTTGCCTTGAAACAACTGATCCCTTTGAATCCCCCCACTTTATATTATTTCATTTCACTCAAAACACTGCTAAAAGGGAGCCCTGAGCATAGAATCCCAAGTAAGCCTAGAGCTCTGAGGTGGTAAGGGTGTAGGGTGTGGGCCGGGTGGATCCTGTCTTCTGGCTCTCTATCTATCCTGTCTTGAGTTGCAGGCTGGGTCTACCCATGCGGAAGGCCTACTCTCTAACTTGGGTGCGCTGGGGGCCTTGATAGGCTCCTAGCTGTCCCCTCTTAGGCCCCCGGCCTCCAGGCCTTCTGGGGTACATTAGCCCAAAACAAAAGGAATCACACATCATTCATAGAGGTAGTGGGGAGATGAAATGGGAAGAAACTAGTCATCATCGCTCAAGGGACATTTCCTTGTTTTCCCCACTTACTGATAGGAATTACTGTGATACTTAAGAGTTTGCCAGGTTTTTGAATTGGTTAGTTTGTGTGTATGTTGGGGATCAAGAGCAAACATTCATAGTTCTTACCGTAAAATAAGCATCGTGGATAACTAATTCCAGTTAATGCCAGTTAATCCACAGGACTCAGGAAAAACCCTGGAGCATGTGTGGTTCAAAACAATCCAAATTTTTGAGGTTTCATGGTTGGCAATAGTATTGACAGTCATGGTCTAGAGACACAATTCTACTGCATTTTTCTTGGAAGTCTATTAAACATCTGCAAATCACAGCACTACTTCTTTACAATCTACAGACTTTTAAAGGACAAAGAGATGCTACAAATTTAAGGCACTGGCCATACATACATCCTACCCTAGTTTTCTGCACATTATCACACATGATTCTTTGAACACAGCCAGGAGTAAAACCTGAGCAATGGTGTGTAACCAAAAACCAAACTAAAACAAAAATAGAACAAGAAAGCAAGCCAGATAACAACACACAGTGCCTAAGTAGGTTGGGTAGTAGGTAACTCCCCTTTGGGCTTATAAGCAGGTTCTAGATTCAATATTCCCACTGAGGATTCTTGCTGCGGGGCTGATATCTACTTGCCAACTTTCCATCCACATTTCAGAACCTTGGGGTTTCTCTTCCTACAGGCTCTGTATCTCCTGACACTTGGAGCTTCTGTCTTGATATTCTTTTGTCTTAGCTGCTTAGCCTCCACAACTAGCCAATCTAGAGAGATCCCACAACTATGACCAGAGAGGTGAGTGCCCCAAAAGCCCGAAAATCACTCTCAGGGTTGAATATGCAAACTGGATTTTCTCCATAGTTAACTGAATGATTCAAAGAGCATCAGCTACTATCTTTCAGCTCAGTTTAATGGCACCTTCTTTAATAGACATAAATATACAATCTAAAGTGTAGAATATAGATCCCCCAATTTTCTCACAACCATCTGTTGAAGAGTTTGTTTTTATTTCATTTTATGCTGCCTGTTCTTTTGTCAATAACTAGCTGATTACATATAGGATTTGTCCTTGGGTATTCTGTTCTGACCCATTCATTGGTCAGAGAGTCTGTCCAGTACCATGCTACTTTGATCACTATGTCTTTGACTTTTTGAAACAACAGTATTATGAACCAAGGTACTTTAAAATGTTCCTTTGACTTCTTGATCATTGCTTGCTTTTAATTTGATTTCAAGTTTGTTTATGAGTTTCCATCTCTCTAATCCTACAACTATTATGGCTTGATAACATTTTTAGTACCTTCCCTTCCATTTGTATGGATATTACCATCTTCTGAATGAGTTCTTTGAGTATTTACCTATGAATAGATACCTAAGTCTGTATAAAGTGGGGATGAGTTTGTATGCAGTTGACTCCTCTTAATTTGCCTAACCTATATTGTAACTAATCCATGCCAATATTGCATAGAGCCATCTTATATATTATTCCTCCGTGCTCTCATTCAGAACTCCTTTTATCCTCTCAACCCCGCATACCAAAGCCATCGTTTCTCCCTACTTTACCCTCTTTACCCTTAATCTTAATTTAATAATTAAGAAGAACATTCCCCTGCCTCTGAATTTGCCATTGGGCTCCGAAAATAAAAGGACACCCTCTCAGCCCCACATTTCTCACACCAGCAAGAAGCTGCTACCATCACTCCTGATGACTGTTCTATCCACCCCACTCCCTGTTGTGGACTGTTGCATACTACCAAACCCAGCAGCAGAACATTACCTGATCCCTTACTGCTGCAAACCATTTCTGAGTTTCAGTAAGACCATGATGTAGGACAAAAATATGCCCTGAATCGCATACTCCCAAGACTGTCTCAAAAGACTTAATAGGAACATCTATATTTTCTTTGAATATTTAATTCATTAATAGCATAGCTCTTACTGTGTTTATTTTGATATATAAATGTAGCCTTTTCCGTCCCTTTTAAAAATATATAACATTTTTTACTTTTGCTTGTTTTGGTTCTGCTAAGTACAAAAATTCTAGTGGAAAAGTCTTGCCAGGACAAATTCTCAGGTCAAACCAGGACACAGAAATTGAATAGCTTCTCATTTTTTTTTGTACTTTTTGATGTACACATTTGATACTCAGGGGTTACTCCTGGTTAAGCACTCAGAAATTGCCCCTGGCTTGGAGGGATCATATGGGATGCCAGGACATTGAACTGTGGTCCTTCCTTGACTAGCATTTGCAAGGCTGACACCTTACCTGTAACACCACCTCTCCAGCCTAGCTTCTTCTTTTTATCTCCAAATGTACCAGAATATAATATGGTATTGTTCCTTTCTGTGCACTTCCTGTAGGCACAATAAAATGGGGAAATCTTATGTACAGAAACAAGTTGTTATCTGCTTGGGATAAGAACCCATAAATGTTATAATACAGAAGTGCCTTGCACCATGAATAGATGTCATGGGAATTCAATTCAGAACTCATGTGATTGGACATTGATAGTCCAATGCAAGATCCTAAGCTTAGAACTGGCACAGTTACTTGCAGCAGTACCAGGAATTAAATTTCCTTTGAGTGAGTCATTAATACTACTCTGGCACCAACTTACCCACAATAGGTTTATAGGACATCCTGTCGATTATGAAATAGCAACAACTTGATCAAAGGGCAGGTTCCCTACCTCATTACCTAACACTGAATTGAAATCAAAAGACACTCCATCCTTTGATCCTGTGCAAAGACCAAGATTACTAAATACAGAAGTCTGACAACAGCAACCATGACTGAAAAGAAAGTCTGGAACCATAAAGATTCTGTCCTAAATTTTGTCCTAGAGTTGTATAAAAGCCAAGACTTCTAATTACAGAGAACTGAATTTGACAACCACTACTGAGCAGAACATTTCCTGGCACCATAAAGATCTTTGGTTTCAAGAATGAATATGTTCAGAACCTATAGTTTGTCTCATGACAGTATGATTCAAGGGTGGGGAGACACTTTGTATTTTTAGGCCAAGAAAATTTCCTTCCTAATTTTCCCAATATTTACTGTGCCTATGAAAAAAAAAAACAGCAACAACAACAACAACAAATCCTTGCTACACCATACCCACCTATTTTTGCTTTTTGCTTTTTCTTTCTTTTCTTCTTTTAAATTTATATTCATAGCTTCTAGACAGGGTCTCCACCCGATTTCTTTTCTTTTTGGGGGGTGTTTTATTTATTTTAATTTTTAACAGAACCATAGAACATGAGTCGCCTTATTCTGACTTGTTTTTCTATATCTTTCTACAATCTGATAAAAAATAGATGGCCCCAGGGGCAAAGCAGTCTCATACGTAATAAGGGGGAATAAAAATGGTAGGATCTAAATATCAAAAAACCCAAATTCAACGAAAATAGTATCAAGTGAGTCAAACTACAAGCTATATGCAAAAGAGAGCTGTTAACATTAGCAGTTTAGAATGCTAATGAGGGAACTTATGGGATACATGCTGGGAACAGTGGTGGAGATAGGTCAAAACTGGTGGTGGGAAATGCCCTAATTCACTGTCACAATGTACCTTAAATATAACTGTGAAAGGCTTGTAATTCCCATTGGTCTCAATAAAATTTATTTTTCTGAAAAAGAATTCTATGAGTTGTTTGACTTGTTCATCTATAGACTTCTAAAAGTCAGATACTAGTAACTCCTTGATTTCTATTGCTAAAATATGAAGTTTTATGTTTAACATGTTAGGTCTACATCTATGTGGCACAGGCAATTTTGTGGACTTGGAAATTTGGCAAGATTCTTAATATCCCCAACTATAGGTTTCTTCCTTAGCTTTCTCATTGATCTTTGCAGTAGTGGTTTGGAATGCTGGAGTACCAGTGTTTAAGACAGTGATATGTTGAACTGTTTGTGTAAAAGGTGGTTAGAGGTATAGCTACTTCAGAGTTTATTTTCAAAACAAACAAGTGTGTCTAAGTATGATAAAAAATATTGCAAATTGGTTCATTGGTTTGTTCACATGGTTTTGAGCTTCTCTAAATTATAGTCATCTACTGTCCTTGCTTAGGAGGATCTACCTTGGTCCTGGTAAGGAGCTAGAGTCCAGATTCTTTGGATAAATACACAGTATATTTTTTGCACTACCCATGTAGAAGAGTGTGATTTTGACACTACCACTGGTAGGAGGTCCCCAAACCCGGTAAAAGGAAATGTCTTTTTTGGCAGAATGATAGTGCAGAAGGTATAGGTCTTGTCTTGCATATGGCCCACATCAGTTTGATCCCTGTCACTGCACCGGTAACCCTGATAACCACCAATGTAGTCCCTGAGTAAAAAGTTAGGATTAGGGGCCCGGGAGATAGCATGGAGGTAAGGCGTTTGCCTTTCATGCAAAAGGTCATCCGTTCAAATCCCGGTGCCCCATATGGTCCCCTGTGCCTGCCAGGAGCAATTTCTGAGCCTGGAGCCAGGAGTAACCCCTGAGCATTGCCGGGTGTGACCCAAAAACCAAAAAAAAAAAAAAAAAAAAAGAA
>PVKC010044953.1:0-11500 GCA_004027635.1 Crocidura indochinensis | reverse complement strand
GCTGTGTTATCTCTCCAGCCCCTTGCCTTTATTTTTTTATAGGAGACACCTATACTTCCCCTTCAGGTACCTGGTGTGTTGTGCTGCTAAGCGGAGATGTGCAGTCCTAGGAATGTAGAATTGGAACCTGCTACTGGATGGGAGTTATTAGATCAAGTTTTCCAGTCATTTGCTTATCCACCCTTGTACTGAGTGAGGTTCTTCACTTGGTGCCTTTTCAGGTTGAGTCTGTCACCCAGGACTCTTTCAGTCCTGCCTGATCAGCCCCCTCCATTCCTTTCCTGTTCCTGCCTCAGATACCCAGAGCTTGGGTGTCTAGCTCTTTTCAGACTATATCTCCTGCTCTTATTGTTTCTCTTTGCTGTGAGTCTGAGGACAAAGCTCCTCAATACTGAGATTTTTGTGTGTGTGTGTGTATGTTTCCTTATCCTTGTTCTGCTTCCCTCAAGTCCAAACTTCACTCTCCAGGTGCTCATCTGGCTGTCCTGCAGACTCTGGAGTTCCCTCACTGTCAATCTCACCTTACTCATTCTCCCCAGAACCTTTACTCGAAGTAGGGGTCTTCAAACTGTGGTCCACGAGACACATGCAACCTGCCAAGGACATTTATCTTACCCGTTGAGTATTTTTGCTGCCGCTGCCTGTTCTGCTTAGCTGCCAACTCATCCCAGACCTGCAGTGTGCACGTGTAGGATGTGCATGGCAATCTCAAACTCCCCTCCTTCTCTCTATCTCTCAACTTCCTCTCAGTCATGGGCAGATGTCCTCAAACTATGGTCACCGGGTCAATATTATTCATAGTGTTTTTTTTTACTATGGTTTGGCACCCCAACCATCTGAAAAGCAGTGAAATGCCTCCCTATTTAAAATGTTAGAGGGCCTTTGATTTGATCCTCAGCATCCCATATGGTCCCCTGAGCCTGCCAGAAGTGATTTCTGAGTGCAGAGGCAGGAGTAACTCCTGAACACAGTCAGGTGTGTCCCAAACACCTACCCAAATATTTGAGGACCCTTGCTCTAGGGCTTAATTCTTCCACTGTAGGTCTTTTCTGTAGCACTTCATGTGACCACATCAGTCTTTGATAGGTCCAAAATCAAGGTTTTATTTGTATAGTTTTATTCCTCAACCTAGATTCAGACAATTTTCCTGTAAGTGGGATTCATAGAATAAAACTTGTGACAAAGTGTGCTCCTGATTATTAAGTGACAATAGTTTCTAAGAGACAAATACAGCATGAATTTATACTCTTTCATATTCACTTTTGAAACTACAGGATTTGTACTTCCTTGATGTTTAACAATATCATTTTATGCTGAAAATTATGGCTCTAATGATGGCAACATATTCCTTTAATAAAATATCAATACTAATAATATGACTGAGTGAAGTTTATGATTTCCTTTTCATTTTATTATTCATAGAATATTACCTACTTGGGATGTGGAGTCAAACTGTTGTGTTTTAAAGCCATTTCAAATCATTGTTTTCTTTATGCAATTATACCACACACTTTATATGCAATAAGATTCATTATTTACACTTTATTTCCACATTAAGGGACAGATTTTTCCTGTGTGACTATTTTTTTTCTTTTTTAATAAGTACATTATAACTGATTCACTGTGAAATACACAGTTACAAAATTGTTTATGATTGAGTTGTATAGAATGTCCAATACCTTTCCTTTCACCAATGCATATTTCTCATTACCAATGTTCCCAGTTTTCTCCCAATCTTCCCTTTCCCTCTCCCCTGCCTACCTCTGTGGCAGACATTTTTCTTCTCTCTCTTTCTATTTTTGTCCTTTTAGACACTATGATTTGCAATATTGTTATTGAAGGGGTATCATTCATATTACATTATATCCTTTCCATACCCAGTTCTTGTCTAGGGTGATGATCATTTCCAACTATCATTGTCTTAGTGGTCCCATCTCTGCTTTAACTGTACTTCCCTACTATTGTTGCAAGCTTCCTGCCATGGACTGGTCATCTTAATGCTCCTCTAATGTCTATGGATATTATTACATATTATGGTTTTTCAAATTCCAAATGAATACTATTATTCTGCTTATCCTTCTCCCTCTGACTCATTTTGCTCAGTATAATACTCTCCATATTAATCCCTATATAAGCAAATTCATGACTTCATTTTCCTAACAGCTAAGTAGTTTTCCATTGTGTAAATGTACCCTACTTTCTTTAGCCACTCATGTGTTCTTGGGTACTTGGATTGTTTCCAGATTCTGGCTATTGTGAATGGTGCTATAATGAATATAGAAATGTAGAAAGCTTTTCTGCACTGTGTTTTTGAGCTTCTAGAGTATATTCCATTAAAGAGAGTCCTGACTTCGCATTTTTTGCATGTAGTTGACCAGTTTTCCCAACACCACTTTTTATTTTTATTTATTTATTTATATTATTTTATATAAAATCTTTATTTAAACACCATGGTTACAAGCATGATTGTAGTTGGGTTTCAGTCATAAAAAGAACACTCTCCTTCACCAGTGCAACATTCCAACAACCAATGCCCTCCACCCTCCTTCCCAACCCTTGCCTGTATCTGAGACAGACATTCTACTTCTCTCACTCATTAAGATTTTCATGATACTTCTTAGTGTACTTATTTCCCTAATTGCACCACTACTCTTTGTGGTAAGCATCATATTGTGAGTCGGTCCTTATGGCCCTCATCTTTATTGCCTGTGGGCCTTATTATAATAATGTCCTAAATTTTTCTTAAAACCTATAGATGAGTGATACTATTCTGTGTCTATCTCTCTGCTTCTGACTTATTTCACTCAGCATGATAGATTCCATGTATATCAATGTATAGGAAAAGATAATTTCATCTTTCCTGAAGGATGCATAATATTCCATTGTGTATATGTACCACACTTTCTTTCTTTCTTTTTTTTTTTGTTTTTTGTTTTTTGTTTTTGGGCCACACCCAGTTTCGCTCAGGGGTTACTCCTGGCTATGCGCTCAGAAGTCGCCCCTGGCCTGGGGGACCATATCGGGCACGGGGGATCAAACCACGGTCCGTCCAAGGCTAGCGCGGTAATGCAGGCACCTTACCTCCAGCGCCACCGCCCGGCCCCGTACCACACTTTCTTTAGCCATTCATCTGTGGAAGGCATCTTGGTTGTTTCCAGAGTCTGATTATTGTAAACAGCACTGCAATCCAACACCACTTTTTTTAAATATATTTGTATTTAAAGGAAACGCATCACATAGTTGACACAACTGATCACAATACATTTGCTTCCAGATAAGGGAAAGCAAAGTTATTGAAAAATAGGAAGAAAAGAGGAAGAAAAAAATAAAGTGGAAGAGTAGAAAAAAGACGTAAATGTTTAATAGAAAGTATATTTGTGAAAATTATTGTTATCTCCAATAAAGTCATTAATACAATAGCAGAAGGTTTAATAAGCCCTTTTTATTTAAGAGATAAAGATACAATAAAAAAAGGTGTGTTGTGGCAGTTGTTATTGTTGTTTGTATAGGCACAGTAAAATATAAGGAAAATAGAAAGAAAAAAAACTTTGTTCTAAAACAGGGAGATCTTACCTATTAAGTATGCTGGCATAAGATCAACTCCAAGCTCCAGGCATACTAAATTTTCTAACCCCCAAGTCTTTCTCTGTGGTCCTAGTAAAAGAACTTCACAATCATAGCTTTTACTGTCTTGTTTCTGTAGTTAGAGATCCTGGTTTCTGTACAGAACCTATGTGAAAGTCAGGGTGACATGGAGTATCTTCTGTTTTCATGTCACAATTAGGTGTCAGTGGAGAGAACCCTGCTCTGAAAGCAGGTTGTTGCTGTTACTAAGTCATCAGGGTGTCATATGAACCCACTCTGGAGCAAGTCAATGCCAGGGCAGCAGTTGTGCCTTCCCTGGTAGAAGCTCTATTCCTGGTGGTGGTGTAAAAACCATACTGTGTCCACCATAGATAGGATCCAAGATTCAGGGGTGAATGGTCAATGTTCAATCTTCTGAAGCCTAAGCCTAGTCACTCTGACAAGTGTAAGGTCCTACTACAATATAAAATTTATATCTGTTCTTATCTATTTGATATAAACTTATTTGCACACAAAAGATTTCCCCTTTTTAATGTGCCTATGCAAAAAGGAACAATACTACATTGTACTGGTAAATATCCCTCTAACCTGGTTCTACCATGAACTCAGAACACTGGAGAAATGTATCTACTAGAATTCCCTACTAAATAGATCCCCCAAAATCAGGGAACTTGCCACTACATAAGAAGATAGACAATAAGGGTTATACTTATTAAGGAAATATATTTTAAGAAATAGTCAAGGAAGATATATATGCCCCCTTTAAGTCTTTTGAAATAATCTTAGGGGGAGGGGGATAAAATCCGGAGCATAGATTCAGCCTGTGATTTGGTCTTGTGGCATCTAAAAAATGGCTCCCAGCATCCATTCATATATCACGAAATGTCCTCGAGCCTCCATGGAGGCTCCTCAGAAACTGAATCTGGTAGCAAGCAACAGTCCACAGCAAAGGGATGAAGGGGCCTCCGAGAGTAATCAGCATCAGTGGCAGTGGCAGCGGCAGCTTCTTGGATTGAGATAAATCTATTTTTTCACTTTGGGAGCTAGTTGGCAGCTGACTGGAGTGGGGGAATGTTCTGCTTCCTGAAGAGTGAAGAACTGAGGATAAAAAGGGATAAATTGGGGGAAATAACAGATGGGGGACGAGAGAGTGAAGGACTAGAAAAGAATTGTAAGATGTTAAGCAAAGGGGGTAGAAGGAGTTAGACATCACAGGGGGAAGGACAGTATTCAACATAGGCAGACATTATGTATATTATAGATAGACATTAGACAGACATTGAAGTGGTCAACACAGATACTCATGTGCACACATAGACAGATACTGAGGATCGATCCATGGGTTATTGTTAAAAAACCGACCCAGGTGAAATAAGACAGAATGCTTAAAAATATAAAGCCTACAAGTCAGATATAAAAGTTTTCAATTTTTTGGGGGGCCGGGCGATGGCGCTGGAGGTAAGGTGCCTGCGCTAACCTAGGATGGACCTCGGTTCGATCCCCCGGTTCCCCATATGGTCCCCCGTGCCTGCCAGGAGCGACTTCTGAGCGAATAGCCAGGAGTAAGCCTGAGCGTCACCGGGTGTGCCCCACCCCAAAAAAAGAAAAAAGTTTTCAATTTTCTAAGCCAATCATGTTTGGTGATGGTAAACTTTACTAAGGAAAGGCTTAGATGATTTAAAGGTTTAAAGGTTTTCTTTAACTTTACTAAAGAAAGGTTCTATACACAATCTAACATGGGCTAGATTATATATAGAGCATTCTTTTTTTGTTTTTGTTTTTGTTTTGGGGGGGCCACACCCAGTGACGCTAAGTGGTTACTCCTGGCTATGAGCTCAGAAGTCGCTCCTGGCTTGGGAGACCGTATGGGACGCCGGGGGATCAAACCGCAGTCTGTCCTAGGCTAGCGCTGGCAAGGCAGACACCTTACCTCTAGTGCCACTGCGCTGGCCCCATATAGACCATTCTTAAAAACAATCACAATTTTCAAGTCTAGAAAACTAAGTGATATGGTAATGAGCACTGAAGGAGGAGTCTACACCATGAAATATCATCTAGCAGCTCTTGAGCATCCAATTTCCTTTCCTAAAAGTAAACTAAAATCATGAGCAATATGGTATAATGGTAAACTACCTACAATTGAAAACAGATTACAATAACATATTCAATGAATGAGCTCTGTAACAGGAATTCATGGCATGCAGTTGTATATCCTTTGCTATCTGTATATCCTTTGCTATCTGTGGACATCTGTGGATTATATTAGCAGGCATAATCAAGTAGAAAATGAATAGATTAAAATTTTTATTGTGACATTTATCATAACGAGCCCTGTCTTCTGAGTCTAATATAGTATAGCATTGCAATATGGAACTGGGTGACTAACCTATGTCTCCAAACATCACTGTTGACAAAAAGAAGTTATTATAGATATAGTAAAATTAAGACATTAAAACTTTTTGTTTGTTTGTTTTTGGGTCACACCTGGCAAGCGCTCAGGGGTTACTTCCTGGCTCTATGCTCAGAATTCGCTCCTGGCAGACTCGGGGAGGACCATATGGGATGCTGGGATTCGAACCACTGTCCTCTGCATGCAAGGCAAACCGCCCTACATCCATGCTATCTGTCCGGCCACCTAGACATTAAAACTTTTTATAGTGAGCACTGTAATGGATTTCCAAGTGCTTCCAAACATTCTACACTTGTTTTTGTGGATAAAAGCATTCAAACATAATTATAGATATTTATAAAGATCAGTTGATTGGACACATGGTCAATCTAAACAGCTGTAACTGTTCTTGAGGGAGAGTTTAATCCATTGACATTTAAAGGAATCAACAGAAAGGGTTTTGTGCCGTTATATTGTGTAGGGTTGTTATTGTTACAATTGGGGGTTTGGTTTGTGTAATTGCTCTTTGAGTAGCTCAAGTAGGATCAGTCTGGATAGTGCAAATATTGTGAATTTTTTTTTTGTCTGGGAATATTTTTAACCCTCCCTCCCATGTAAATGAGAGTTTCTGTGGGTAGTGGACTCTAGGTTGAAAGTTTCTTTCATTTAGTAGTTTAAATATGTCATTCCACTTTTTTCTTGCCTGAAGTGTTTCAAATGGAATATCTGGTTTGATTCTTGTTTCCTTTATACTTGATTTTCACCCCCACCTTACTGCTATAAAGAGATAACCTCTCTCTTTGTATTTTGCCATTTGGATTACTAAATGTCTTGGCCAACATCACTTTTTGAAGAAGCTTTACTTGCTTCCCTTCGTATTTCTTGCCCCATTATCAAAGATTAGTTAATCATATACCTGAGGATCAATTTCAGGGTATTCAAGTCTATCTACTGATCTGAGGCTATATTTTCCAATACTCTGCTGTTTTTGTTTATTTATTTATTTTTATTAATTATTTGTTTAAGCGCCATTATTACAAACATGTTTGTACTTTGGTTTCAGTCATAAAAAGTATACCCTCCTTCACCAGTGCAACCTTCTGACCACCAATGCCCCCTAACTTCCTCCTTTGATGAAATGTCTGATAATTTCTTCTCTCTAATTTTGATGGGGTTAGATTTTTTTTTCTTGTTAAATTCTGTCATTCTGTCAGCAACTTGTATATCATAGATATTAGCCCCTTTTCTGATGGGTATTGGGTGAATATTTTCTCCCATTCTGTGGTGGCCTTTGTACTTAGTCACTACTTCCTTTGGGGTGCAGAAGCTTTTCAGTTTAGTGTACTCCTGTTTGTTTATCTCTGCTTTCACTTATTTGGACATTGTTGTTTCCTCCTTGAAAATGCCTTTCATCACGATGTCATGTAGTGCTTTTTATCTACATGTTCTTCTATATACCTAAGATTCTGGATCTGATATCAAGGTTTGTAATTCATTTGGATTTGACCTCTGTTCATGGTGTTAGATGGAGGTCTGAGTTCATTCTTTTTTTTTTTTTTTTTTTGCATGTGGCTGACCAGTTTTCTCAACACCACTTGTTGAAGAGACAGTGCTCCATTTCGCGTTTTTTGCCTGTTTCTCAAAGAATAATTGAATGCATGTCTTGTGGACATTCTCTGAATACTCAAGTCTATCTCACTGTTCTGAGGGGCTGTCTTTATTCCAATATCATGCTATTTTAATGACTATAACTTTGTAATACAATTTAAAGTTGGGGAAAGTGATGCCTCCCATCTTCTTTATTCTAAGGGCTGCTTTATCTATTCATGGATATTTATTTTTCCAAATAAATTTCAGGAATGTTTGATTCACTTCTTTGAAGAATTTCATGGTTATTTTAGAGGAATTGCATACAATCTGTACAATGCTTTGAAGAGTATGCCATTTTAATGATGTTAATCCTCCCAATCCATGAACAGGGTATGTGTCTCCACTTCCTTGTGTCCTCTTTTATTTCTTGAAACAGCATTTTGTAGTTTTCTTTGTATAGGTCTTTCACTTTTCTAGTTAGGTTGACTCCAAGGTATAATGGTTCTTAAAAAACAATACCACTCACAATAGTGCCACATAAACATTGCTGTTTAATGATAACAGCTTTATAGTACAGTTTGAAATTGGGGAAAATGATGCCTCCCATCTTCTTTTTCTCAAGGATTGCTTTAGCTATTCATGGAAATTTATTGTTATGTATGAATTTCAGGAGTGTCTGATCAATTTTTTTTAAAAAAATTGTCATGGGTATCCTTGTAGAAATTGCATTAAATATGTACAATACTTCGGGAATTATTCCCATTTTAATGATACTAATCCCCCAAATTCATAACCAGGTATTTATTTCTATTTCCTTGTGTTCTCTTATTTCTTGAAGCAATGTTTTGTAGGTTTCTTTGTATAGGTCTTTCGCCTCTTTAGTTAAGCTGATTGTAAGATACTTGATTTTCTGAGGCACAAATATGAATGGGATTCTTTTTTCTTCTCTTTCATTATTTTGTATATAGAAAAGCCCTGGATTTTTTCATATTAATTTTGAAGTCTTCCACTTTACTACATAAATCTATTGTTTTTAGAAGTTATTTTTAGGGGCCGGTGAGGTGGCGCTAGAGGTAAGGTGTCTGCCTTGCAAGTGCTAGCCAAGGAAGGACCGTGGTTTGATCCCCTGGCATTCCATATGGTCCCCCTAAGCCAGGGGCAATTTCTGAGCACTTAGCCAGGAGTAACCCCTGAGCATCAAACGGATGTGCCCCCCCCCCAAAAAAAAACAAACAAAAAAAGAAGTTATTTTGTAGAGTCATTCTGATTTTCTAAATATAGTATGTCATCTGCAAACAGGAAAAGCTTGACTTCTTTTTTCTTATGTGAGTGCCTGTCATATATTTCTCTTGTCTTATAACTATGGCCAGTTCTTCCAGTATTATATTGTATAGAAGTGGTGAGTATGGGCAAGCATACCTGTGCCAGATAGTAAAGAAAAAATTTTTAGTTGGCTTATGGCAAATAACTTTGTTTATATTGAGAAAAATTCCCTCAATTTTCATTCTAGTTGAGATTTTTTTCATGAATTGATCTGTTAAATTGTTGAATCTTTTCTCTGCATCATTGATGTAATATTATTTTTATTTCCATTTATTAATATCACCATATCAATAATATTATGTGGATTGACTTGTATATGTTAAATTATTCTTGCATCCCTGGGCTGAATCCTAAATGCTCATGGTATATAACATTTTGATGAATTAATGTTTTCTATTTGTTAATATTTTGTTAAGGATCTTTGCATCTGTGTTCATCAATAATATTTGCCTGTAATTTTTTTTGGTGGTGTCTCTGTCTACTTTTGCTATCTGGATGAAGCTATCTTCTTAGAAACAGTATGGGAGTATTTATGTTTCTTCAATTTTCTGGAAGATCCTGAAAAGGATTGCTAGTAGGTCCTCATTAAAGGTTTGAAAGAATTCACTCGAGAGTACAACTGGCTTTGGCTTTTGGGGGGGTAATTATTTTTATTATTTGGTAATTATTTTACTATTTGGTAATTTATTTGATAATTGTTTCTTCATCATTATTTCATTTTTTTTGATAGTGATAGGTTTGTTCAGGTATTCCAAATAATTTTGGTCCAGCATTGGGAGGTTATAGGAGTCAAGAATTTATCCATTTATTCTAGATTCTCTCCTTTTGTGGCATAAAGATTGTCAAAATTATCTCTGATTACACTTTGAATTCCTGTAGTATCTGTGTGACATCTTGCTTTTTATTTCTGACTGGGCTTATTAGGTTTTTTTCTATCTTTCATTTTGAGTCTTGATAAAGTTTTATTGATCATGTTTACTTTTTCAGAGAATCAGTCCTTGCTTTCATTGATCTTTGTTTTTTTATTTGGTTTTCTAATTCTTTAATTCCTGCTATAAATTTTATTATTTCCCTCTGCTTACTTGATTACAGCTCATTTTATTCATCATTTTCCAATTTATTAAACCTGAGCCATTATTTATGTAGTCTCTTTCTTCCTGATGAATACTTGTAAAGCTATAAATTTTCTTTTAATATTGGTTTTGCTGTGTCTCATGTATTCTGATAATTTATGCCTTAATTCTTACTTGTTTTTTTAGGAATCTTTTGATTTTCTCTCTGACCCACTGGTTGCTCAGTAGTTAACTGTTTAATATCCAGGTGCTAAAGTTATTTCTCTGTCATTGTTTGTGATTAAGTTCTATTTTCAGTGCATTATGGTCTGAGAAGATAATCAATATAATTTCTACTTATTTGATTTTATGGAGGCATTTAATGTAGTCTATCTTGGGGAATGTTGCATATGTGTTGGAGAATGTGTTTTTATCTTTTGGGAAATGAAATATATAGTATATAATATATACACATATATACACACACATATATATATATATACACACTATGCACCTCTCTTCCATTTTATCCTTCAAAGCCAGCATATCCTTGTTGAGCTTTAGACAGGTTGATCTATCAAGACGTGACAGAGTGATGTTGAAGTCTACAATTACTATTTTGTTGTATTTGATGTCTTTATTCAAGGCTATTAGTAGTAGTTTAAAGATTTTTGCTGGTCTCTTACCAAAAACTTATAGTTTAGGAGTGTGATTTCTTTCTTCTGTATGTATTCCCTGGTTATTAAAAAATGACCCTTTCTGTCGTTTACAAACCTTTGAATCTGAAGTCAATATCATCTTATACGTATATTCACTGATGCCTTTAAAGGGAGTTGTTTGCTTGAAGAATTGCCTTAAAGCTTTGATTTTGAGTCTGCATTTGCTTACTATTCAAATATGTTTCTTTCAGGCAGCAGAAATTTGGATTCAATTTTCTGATCCATTTTTTCACTCTGTGTCTCTTACTTGGTGCATTTAGTTCATTGACATAGACAGAGATGATGGGCATGAAATATTGTCCCATCTTTTTAGAATTTTGGTATTTTGAACTTTATCTTGACTCAAAGTCCCCCCCCCCCATTTAATAGTTTTTATGTTTCTTTTAGTCTATAAATTTTCTGTGCTGTTATTTTTCAGTGGAGTTTTGTATCCTTCTTTCAAACCTGAATGATCTGGGTGAAGTGTTCTTGGTGAAGTAAGAATATTATATTGATTTTTTTTTTACTATATTCCACCATTGATTTCAGGTCTAGAGGATTTCTTGTAATAAATCAGTTCTACATCTTAAATATACTCTTTTATACGTAATTTCCTTTTTTGGTTTTGTTGCTTTCAGACTTCTACTATATTGTAGAAATTCGGCCCCTGAAGAGGTTCACTGACAAAGGGATGGAGAATGAGGTTTTTCCCCTCCAGCTGGGAGAACGCGTCTACCACCCAGCTCAACCAGCGATTCTGAGGTGAATGCGGTGGGAAGAAATCCAAAAGGCAGTCAGGCTTTTGAAGAAAATAGCTCTTTATTCCTTGCAGAGGTCAAAGCCCCAAATGGCCTGGATAAAGG
>PVKC010044952.1:0-11500 GCA_004027635.1 Crocidura indochinensis | reverse complement strand
TTTTTTTTTTTTTTTTTTTTTTTTTTTTTTTTTTTTTTTTGGTTTTTGGGCCACATCCGGTGACGCTCAGGGGTTACTTCTGGCTATGTGCTCAAAAGTCGCTCCTGGCTTGGGGGACCATATGGGAAACCAGGGGATCGAACCGCGGTCCGTCCTAGGCTAGCGCTGGCAAGGCAGGCACCTTACCTCCAGTGCCACCACCCGGCCCCCATTAATCCATTTCTTAACATGTTATCAGTGATTTTTACCCTATTGACTTTTCCTGTTAACTTTGTTTCACTAAGATTTTATTGTGCAGCAATGTGAAATTTTCTGTGATTATACTTGAATCGCCAGTGCCTCTGTTGTTTCAGTCATTAGATGATAGCAGTTGTTAAAGTTAAATGGCTTATAAGTTGCTAAATTTCTGAAGAGTAATGAGCTAGGTGGTTCATCTTGAGTGTCTTTTGAGCTAAGAGTAGAACACATTATTTCCTTCTCATTGAGATTTTTAATGTCCACATCATGCTTCAGAGGCAAATGGCACAATAGAAAGTTTCTACTATCCTGGGATAGCCTGAATTCTACTTTTGACTTTATTTAGAATCTTTATTTTTTTTAATTCTTGGCAAACAAAAGAAAACAAAACATTGTTGAGAGGGCTGGAGCAAAGAACATATAGTGTGGAGTAATAGGACCAATAGTGGGTAGGACATTTGCCTTCCATGCAGCAGAACTAGTCTTAATTCCCAGTATTTCAAATGTACCCCTAAATCTAACAGAAGTGATTCCTGAGTGGAGAGGCAGGAATAAGCCCTGAGCGCTACCAGTTGTGGCCCACAAATAAATAAAAAACATTATTGAGAATAGACACTATGCAGAACTAACAACAAAATAGGGACTTTTGAAATATGTTAATTTAGTATTCTGTATACCATTTTCTTTTTGTTGTTTGTTTTTCTACGACTCCTTGTGATGCTCAGGATTTTCTCCTAGCTCTGCACTCAGGAATCACTCTTGACAGGCTTGGGGAATCTTATAGGATGCAGGGATAAAGGTTGGGTCAGTCACATGCAAGGCAAGTGCCCTAGCCACCATACTATTGTTCCATATACACCATGTATATTTATTCTTAAACAAAGCTGTATGTCAGTTAAATCTCAAAAGAAAGAAACACATTGCTGAGAAAGAAAGAGACCTTTTAAGAGTCAGATTTAGGCTGTGAGCTACCTGGTTGTATCCTTTGGTTGGGATAGTGGGCTATTTTCTTACTAAGAATCAGCTAATGGTTTCATAACACATGATTTATGCCTATTTATATAGTCAGCCACTACGGGTAGTCAACATGATGGTGTAGGGTTGTGATTTTCAGTTTTAGGGACAGGACTTCTTAATCATATTTTCTTTAAACACATTTAAATTTTTCCCATTTCAAAATACGCAAAAGAGATAAGTCATAGTAGTCAAACTAAAAACATTATCTACACCCTAGCAGAAAAAATCAATAACATAGGTGAAGAAGGACCTTGTAATTAAAAAGCATGTAATGTTTTTTTTTTTGTCTTATTGAGAATGCCTTTGAAGCATGATAGAGTTTAAAGGAATGAGCTGATGTGGTATTTTTGCTATAATGCATACGCACATATCTAGTGGATTAGGGATTGTAGCATATGGTTGGGAGCAGACACAGTCCATTAATATAAGATTCATAATACCATATTGTCACGAATCTCTATAGTCTCCAAGCATATTGCCTGTTGCTACTAGTTAAATCTAAATACTGTCATCTCCTGACACTCCCCGCCCAGTCTCAGATCAAACCCAGGTTTATTACAGGTACTTCTGATCAACTGGCTATTAATCAGAGGCTTTCATGACTTTCTTCTTGCATTTGAATAATTAACTTGAAAAGCCCATAGAAAAGTTTCAATTACTAGGCTAATAGCTTTTGACCTAATGAATATAATTTAGAAGTAGAACAATTGGAAGGAAACCTTAGGATCAAGTCTGGGAAAAGAATAGTTTCCAGACCCTGGGATGGGGATTTGGAGGACTCTTTGCAAACACCTCCACAAATTCACCAACCTAGAAACTCTAAACCTTTTTCTTCCCTTTGCATGGAGGTTTTTCTTACAAAGTCAATATTGTTGAAATCCGTGGTGAAAGGTGACCATGCAACCTCCAGACCCTTCGATATCTGGAAGTGGGAGAAGAGATGGAACTTCTGGCAAGCCCATCTCCCACCTCAGAGATTTTTCAAAAGCCATCTCATTAACATAACAAAAGACATTTATCTCCTTAATCACTTAGGAAATTCCAAGAGTAATAATCATTCAGTGCCAGAAGCTGGGATGCATACCAAATTCTTATTATAAATCATAGTTTTATGAATAAGACTATCAGAAATAATTTAAAGCAGGTTAATATAGGCACCATAAAAATATGAGGCAATGCAGCAAGGTAGGAAAAAAACCAGAATTTGGGGTCAGGTTTTATGTCCTCCCCTTGCCTCTTAACCAGTAGGGTGACCTTGGAGCTGAGTCTGAGTCCTTAAGCATTGTTGTAAAACTAAGATGATGGTAGACACACCTCCCAATGTTTTTAAGATGATTAAATGATAGTGTATATTATAGGGTATGATGAGCATTTGGAGAGCAAATTCTCCATTTTAAGGCCAAGGAGTTGCACAGTTATGAAATAAACTGTTCAGCAAATTCCTTCTTCTCAGGCATAAGGCAGGATGCAGGGAGCTAGCAGGACAACTATTAAGAGAAACAAGCCACGTATTTCTTAGGCTCCCTTAATGAAGAAATACCTGCATTTGCATATCCAGGATGTCGCAGCATTTTTCTCTTCCATGAAAAGACAGTCTGAGTAATTTACAGCTATTCAGCAAATACTGGACCAGGTAGCAGTTGAGTGATTAGAAGGAGCCATCCCAGGCCTGAGCCTGAGTTTGTTTCATTGATATGGCATGCTTGGTTTACCTTTGGTGGAGAGGGTAGTACTTATATGACAAAGGGTACACAATCCTCTGGCAATGGATAACACTGGCTCTTCTACTCTGCAATAAAGGCCAATTTGTCTCTGTTTATTAGCATCCTACTTCCCTAATAAACTTTCCTTCTTCCTAAGAGTCTCTCAATACATTGTTTTTATAAACCTTGGCTTGCCACCCCCAACAAGGCAGTCTCGTTCAATACTGTTAACTATTATTCCACCCCAAAGAGTTGTACAGAACTTGATTTGTGAGCATCCAGCAATTAACTGAGAGAAACAAAACATCACAAAGCAATCTAACTGGGAAGTGAATATAATCTTTCTTCCCAACAACTGCACTATCAGAACCTTTCAGAGCTAAAGTTAGAAATAAGATTATCAGTTCAAGGTCGCTGCCACAAAGACTTGGGTCACTATATTGTAATTTAATATGGCTAATAGAGTTATATCCAGCCACTTGAGACTGAAACATTTTCCCTCTTCCTGTTAATGTGGAACATATAATCCAAATGCTTCAAATCCTTGGTCATACATTTTTAATTTTCACATTTTAATTTGCACATTCTGGAATAGATAATGTCTTTTAAAACTCCCCTTTGTCTTGCAAATTTGCCTACACAAATTAGAATGAGCTAGAGTTGGTTGGATAGAATGAGCTTCTCTATTCACTAAGTCTATTGAGGGAAGAAAGATAGTACAAAAAAGTATGGGGTGGTTGCTTTGCATGAAGATGATTCCACTTCAATCCCAGGCATCTTATATGTAACAATGATCTCTAAAGCACAGATCCAGGAGTAATATCTGAACACAGTCAAGTATGGCCTTAAGCTTCCTCTGCCAAATAGTTATTGCCCTATGTTTGCAGATGAAGGTAGGTGAGCATTTCCCCCCCCCACACACTTTGCTTTCTGAATTAGAATTACATAAATATCTAGTTGCTTTAATGAGTCCATTGTGAGAAACAGGATGGATATGTCGTGGAAGCTGTGAACAGCTTTTGAGAAGCTCCCCAGGATTTTTCATTAAAGCTGTTTTAGGTGGTTTGGTGACAATCAGTTTACAGAGAGCTGTGTATCTCCTGCTGCTATAGTGGCAACCGGGCTGAATGAAACCAAACCCACCCATCCAATCCAACTCAAGCCAAACCAACCATAACTGCTGGCTTTTTGCCATGAGAAATTACTCTCTTGGTGGCCTATTTCAAGATAGGGACAAGACATCATCACTAAACAGGAAGCTGGCAAGATGCACAGAAGCTGGCTAATGGCTAGTGTGAATAGTTTCCAATATAGCACTTGAGCAGAGGTTTATTAGGGAGGGAGAAAATCTGGGATAAATATTGCTGTGCCAGAGAAAAACTTCTCTGTTGGGGATTAGGTCTGGCTTTTAAAACTGAGCTTAGGACAGACTGATTTTCTCAACTTGGGTGTCTCTTGAGAATTAAGAGCAACAATATTCCAAAATTTACTGCAGTTCCAACCTTCACTGCTTCTGCCTCATGTGAAGGATGATTATTCCAGAGGGGAAGGGGACTTTGAGTAGGGGAAGTGAGAGAACTCTGTGAAGACACATACATTTTTCTGTTCTGAAAACCCACTGCCTCTGAGGCTACTAGTGAACACTGGTAGTCCAACCTTAATGTTTTTGCAAGATCTCCTAGACCAGTACCTTTTCAAAAGATGAAGCGCAATAGATTCTGAATTCTTAAGACATTATCAGGGATCTGGTTTGCATCCTGAGAAGTGGGCTACAGCTGAAAAAAGGGACAAGAAGGGAGTACAATATGCTCAGGCACTGACAGTGGCTAAGCAACTTGCTTTGCATGTGGCATCCTGATTTGATGTCTGGTACCACATATGGTCCTGAGTATCACAAAGAATGATCCCTGGTCAGACATCCAGGATTAAAGACTGGGTGTGGCTACATATTCCTTCCATACCCTAATAAGCTCAGTAAGAGCAACATATTAAATTTTTTACTACAATTGGAAGGGAATGATTTGGCCAAATATACCCGAACAAGTAGATGCTAATTCTTCAGTGACAATTCCAGACCCGAGTCATTTAATGGTCTCACATATAAAACTGCTACTTCTTCAGTGAAAAGTTCAGACATGAATCATTCAATGGTCTCACATATAAAACTATAAGCAAAAGCCAAGAAATACATGTCTTTGGAACTTTTAAAGTTCTTTACTCTTTACAGTATTTGTCTCTGAATTAACACAAAGAAATACTTGTGCACTGACCCCGGGCAGGAAATAAAAAAAAAGTCTTCACCCTTGCAAAAAAACAACAACAAACAAACGAAAAGACATTTATAAAAAAAAATCCCTTTCTTTCCTTCATCACCCAAGCTCCTTTATTGTACCAATGTGCTCTTCCTCACTCAGGAAGTTACCCAGAATCAGAAAGAGAAAACAACAGTGAAATAACAGACAGAAGCAGATTTAGTTGCTCAGGAATTTCATGTAAGAAAATGTGTCTACAGAAAGAAAAGCGCCTCCAAATCCAAGGGAACGCTGAACCTGAATGACAGTAGGAAATAAAAAATTCCTTGGGGACTCTACTAGAGTTCACGAAACTATCACCAACTTCTTATGGATCTCCAGCTCCCGCACCACGCTGCTAAACTCCTCATAGGATATTTTCCCGTCTCCGTCTTGATCCAGATTGATGATAGTTTTGTCCACAAGCTGCTGGAGCTGCCAACTTTTCAGGTTGCTTCCCACCATCATCTTCAGCACCTGGAAGAGCTCCCCGTTGGAGATGTAGCCGTCGTTATCAATGTCATAGATGCTGAAAGCAAACTTCATCTTCTGCTCCTCCTCGCCCTTGACACAGAACTGGGAGGTTCCCCGGATAAACTCGTGGAAGTCAACTTCTCCGTTGCCGTCCACGTCGAAGATGTCAATCACTCGCTTCACCAACGGGTTGTTCTTCAGCTCAGGTATGGACATGAACTCCTTGGTACTCAGAGCCCCCGAGCTGTCCAAATCCAATTTCTTGAAGCTCTGACTCAATCTTTTAATTTCCTGTTGGCTAAAAGGGTGGCTTATATCTTGGGGGAAACTGCCTTCATTTCCCATCGTGGATGATGGCTTCACAAACACGGTTGGAGGAGGGAACAGTTACAAGACTTGGGTACTGGATGCGGTTACCCCAGCAGCGACGGTTACACCCAAAGAGTGTGGGGGTGGGGTAGAAGGCAGAG
Source organism: Crocidura indochinensis (assembly GCA_004027635.1). Classification (NCBI taxonomy): domain Eukaryota; kingdom Metazoa; phylum Chordata; class Mammalia; order Eulipotyphla; family Soricidae; genus Crocidura; species Crocidura indochinensis. Next base: position 5,308 of record PVKC010044952.1, on the reverse strand, counting down.
AGTTGAGGATCCGAGTCAGGGTGCATGTGGAGCTCAGTTGTAGTACTTCCACTATTGGACCCCAAAATGAGGGAGGAGGAGGGAGAGAAAGTGAGTGTGTGAGTGTGTGTGTGTGTGTAGGTAGGTAGGTAGGTAAACATATGGATAGGATATAGGTAGAGAGGGAGAGACTAAGTTCTTGCTTGCGGTCCTTGCCTTTTATGTGTTGCCATCATACCAACCCTCAATTCTCTTGTCTATTATTTTAGCTTTTTAACGTTTCACATTCTATTATTTTTCCTTCGAAAGTGACTTAAAGAGCAAAGGGCTGTATCCTCTGTGACTCATAGCACTTCTCCCAGAATAGTCAGTGTCTGACCTGTAGTTAGTCATATGTTAATATGACTTAGTGACAGCCTATTGTACTCCTGGGCTACTACTTATTCCTATTGTGCAGGTCAGAGTTCAGACAAAAAAGAGATAACATCAGAGCATTGATGTTACATACTTACATGCTATGTTTGATTATAAAATCTAATAGATGTACGTGGTATGCACTATATGTTATCATGCAATGTATTTTTGTTAAAAATGCTAAAAGACACAATATGTAACATATAACATATATAAATATTTCCCTAAATTCTATGGAATAGGAAAGGAGGATTGGACTGATACTTTCACTACTGATCACTACTCTCTCTAATAAGGACATGGGGATTGGATTCCAGGCTTTTTATAAAAATCTGCCCTCCCAAAAGAACCTATCTGCCCAGTGCCTCAACATTTCTGTCTTCTTTTTTTTTTTTTTTTTTTTTTTTGTTTTTGGGTCACACCCGGCAGTCCTCAGGGGTTAATCCTGGATCTACGCTCAGAAATTGCCCTGACAGGCACGGGGGACCATATAGAATACCGGGATTTGTATCACCATCCTTCTTTTACAAGAAGTCAAATATCTTCTGAAAAATACTTTATTGGGGGTATTTCTCAAGAAGACTCAAGTTTCAGGAGTACAAGCTCTGTCACCCTATTAACCTGGAATCTGTCATTTCTTGCTAGGCACTCTCTTTTGGACTGTAGCTGGAGGTGCCCCGCAGAGCTGCCTGTGCTCAGTGATAGTGGCCTTTTTGCTGTCTAACTCTAATCTCCCTTTACCTTAGTTGGATTTGTCCTTTCTGGTGAAAATTACTTCATATTTCTTCTCTTAAGGACAGATAAGTTATTGCAAATATTGAAGAAATTAATTTGGTCAGAGAGAGCAATCTATTTCAAAGGTACCCAGGAGAATTCTAGGTCACTAAATCAAAATGAAAGGGGCAAACACACCCTCATTTAAGAAATGCTGGCATTATATGAAAAAATGCTCACCATCAATTAGGAAAATCCAAATCAAGACAACAATGAGATATCATACACCAGTGAGCATGATGCATATGAAAATACTGGGAACAATTTGTATTGGTGGGGCTGTGGTGAAAAAGCAACTCTCATCCACTGCTAGTAGGAATGCTGCCTGGTCCAACCCCTATGGAAAACAGTATAGAGCTTTTTTAGTAAACTAATAATAGATCTCCCATATGACCCAGAAATACCACTTTTGGGTGCATATCCCCAGGACAGAAAAGCACTGATCCTAAAGGATGTATATACATCTCTATTCATTGCAGCACTCAGTACAATAGATAAGAGTTGGAACCAATTTAGATGTTCAACAACAGTCACGTTAACCATGAAGATGTGGTTCATAAATACAATGGCATACTTATTACATAGCTGAAGGAATAATGCAGTCATACAATCTGATGCAACATAGATAGAATTGAAAGATATTAAATGAAGCCAGAAGAAGAGTAAATGCAGAATGATATCACTACTATGTCATATTTAGAATAACTGCATGAAGAAATGCAATGGTTTTAATGGGAGTTGTATTGAACACTCTTGGCCCCAGAGTACAGCAAAGACAAGAAAAGAAACTGAGTGAAGGAGGAGAAGCACAAATGTGAGATAATGAGGCCAGGGGTTAAGTAGTCTCAGGTGAATTGGTGGTGTTAAGAAAGGACATAACTAAATATCCAAGCCAGAATCAAAAAACAACAATAATAAAATCATGAGACCCAAACTTTAACAATCAAAACTTAAAATGGGCCTGTTATGCTTGCAGGCTGGAATGGAGGTAGGTTAACACTGGTGGTGGGATTAGCTCTGAAATATTGTATGTTTGAAACCCAACTATGAAGAACTTTGTACATCACAATGACTTTAATAAAATATTTAAAAAATAACTGGCTATCTGTGACTCAGCAAAAGAATGATCATCATGCACATATGAGGTCACTACAAGGAAAAATGATGACATATTCTCTTTTCTTTAGCCCAGCCACTGAATTTTGGGTAACATGAGGAGCAGGCACTACAAAGTCACAGGATCCTAATCATGACGTCTAGATAATTGAAAAGAAAGAGTATGGGCTGAAGGTTAAAAATTTGAGGACTAAACTTGTCACCCCAACTGACTGAATCAATTAGATCTGAAAGAGGCATGGTAGGGTAGAATTAATTTAGAGCAAGAAAACACAAAATTGAAATTTAAATAGTCCTTGGCCAAGGTGCTATATAACAGTTTTTCTATTTGTAAAATGAAACAAATAATCAATATTTTCTGTCATATGAGTATTAGAATTGACATTAGCCAATATAATAAATGTCAGTGTCATGAATAGTTTTTATTAATTTATTACCACTTTTTACTACTTACCTTTGTTATTTACCTTGCTGGGAAGAGAAAGTTTTCTAAGATTCCTGGCAGCCTAGGTACTAACATTAAAAGTGTTACTCACTACTCTAAGACTTTACCAACATTTTCTTTTTATACCAACATCTTTTTTCTTTGTTCTTTATAAGCATCACAGTAACAAAATTGCCCATGATTTATTTTCAGTCATACAATATATAAACCTTTTACCAGTAAACATTTCCCACCATCAATGTCCCCACTTTCTCTCCTACTCTCTTCCCGTTTCCCTGGCCTCATTCCTTGATGACTGACTTCCTCTCAGTTGATGGTAGCTTTTATTTAGAAAGGGAGTTCTTTTTGCCAGTGTGGACACTTGGTAAATGTGGTCCTCTACGTGTATTTATTGAAAAGTGGCAAATGTTGTCGGGGAGAGTATAGGATTTGGAAATGAGATTCTAGTCCTTGACCTGTCCCTAATTATTGTGAATCCTTAGTGTCTGCACCTCAGTGTACTCATGAGATAAAAAGGTACAACATCTACTCTATTGCATGATGTTGTTATGACCAAATGGAGAGGGGTTGTATATGGAAATGTAAGAGAAGGTAGAGTGTCATGTCACAAGAGTAGCTAATGAATGTCAGATAATACCAGGAACAGGATATCACTTGACATATAGAGTAGAGCATGCAACCAGAGTTATTTTCCTTCTTGTCTTGTAGAGCATTGTGTGTTGTGAAGGAGTGACAGTTTTAGCTAATGTGAAGCTGAGATCCCCATGGTTCTGCATTTCATAAATTCTGCAGTTCTATGTTGTTATAGGAACTAATGGCACAGCTTCTGTGATCTCCAGTCACTAATTTTAGTCATTTCCATGCAAAACACAGTTTGTTGCCTTTTCCCTTTGTCAAAGTGGACACATCTGGACAGTGGGAAATTCACAGCAGCAAGTAACTAAAAACGGTTGACTGTACTAGAAGAAATCAGAAGCTTGGCAGTATTTCTTTTCTTTTTTTTTTTTTTTTTTTGGTTTTTGGGTCACACCCGGCAGCGCTCAGGGGATACTCCAGGCTCCATGCTCAGAAATTGCTCCTGGCAGGCACGGGGGACCATATGGGGCACCGGGATTCGAACCGATGACCTTTTGCATGAAAGGCAAACGCCTTACCTCCATGCTATCTCCCAGGCCCCTATGCCTGGCAGTATTTCTATTTTGAAAGTCTTCTGTTTTTATTCAAGAGTTTTGAGATTAAAAACTACTATGAGATGATCACTTCCAAAGTTAACTATATTAGAAAATAAAACTCACAGAAATGACAAAAGTCATGAGATATGAGACTCATAAAAACATCTTTCTAAATTAGTCCAGAAAAGGGCTTTAAAGTGATATCACTGTTTACTCTAGGAACTTAGAGTTTTTCCAGGACCTGTAGCCATATTCCCTTACTTTTCTTTGATACAGTCAAACATCTAAGTGTATCAAGGTTAGTCATTATATAGACACACATATTTTAACCACAGAGCCCTGGGTTAAAATTTCTTGAGCATCAACATTTTTACTTGCAAGACAGGAATGATATAGCAGAGTCATATTATTATTATAAGTTCAAATTTTGTGACCTCTAGAATTAAAAAGATATTTAAAAAATAATATGTTACCTGACATGCAATCAATCTTTGATAAAGGGGTGAGAAATGCAAAATGGAGCAAGGAAAGTCCCTTCAAAAAGTGGTGTTGGGACTAGTCAGCCACTTGCAAAAAAGTGAACTCAGGCCTCCATCTAACATCATACACAAAGGTCAACTACAAATGGATTAAAGACCTTGATATCAGACCCAAACCCATAAGGTACATTGAATAACATGTAGGTAAAACACTCCATGACATTGAGACTAAAGGCATCTTCAAGGAGGAAACAGCACTCTCCAAACAAGTAGAAAGTGAAAACAGAGATAAACAGATGGGACTATATCAAGCTGATATTTCCTCAAAGGAAATAGTGCCTCTGATACAAAAGCCACCCACAGAAAGGGAGAAATTATTACCCAATACCCATCAGACAAGGGGCTAATATCGAAGGTACACACAGTTCTGACAGAATTTAACAAGAAATAAAATCTAATCCCATCAAAACATGGGGAGAATTAATGAACAATTTCTCAAAGAAAAAATACAAATGGCCAAAGGCAAATGAAAAAGATGTTCCACATCGCGAATCATCAGGGAAATGAAAATCAGAACAATGAGGAACCATCTCACACCACAGAGACTGGCACAAATCACAAAGGACAAGAACTATCAGTGCTGTTGGGGATGTGGGGAGAAACTGCTGGTGGGAATGCCATCTAGTCCAGTCTTTATGGAAAACAATAGTGAGATTCCTCACAAAACTGGAAATTGATCTTCCATATGATCCAGCTAAACCACTCCTAGCGATATACCTTAGGAACACAAAAAAACAATATAAAAATCCCTTCCTTACACCTATATTCATTGCAGCACTATTTACAATTGCCAGACTCTGGAAACAGCCAAGATCCCCTTCAACAGATGAATGGTTAAAGAAACTGTGGTACATATATATAATAAAATA
>PVKC010044951.1:0-11505 GCA_004027635.1 Crocidura indochinensis | reverse complement strand
CGGTTCGAATCCCGGTGCCCCATATGGTCCCCCGTGCCTGCCAGGAGCGATTTCTGAGCATGAAACCAGGAGTAACCCCTGAGCGCTGCCGGGTGTGACCCAAAAAAAAAAAAAAAGGATAAATATTGAGTATGAGGAAAAGGATTTATGTGGCAAGTTGTATTTTTACATTGATCTGTATTAGGTTATGTAAAGGAATGCATATATCCCTTTACAGTTAGTTGTTGTAGAAACTTTACATTATAGGTACCCCAGCACAGCCGGAACTGAACCCTGAATGCAGAGTCAAAGGTAAACCCTGGGGGGGGGGGAGGATAGAGAAAAATGTTTATATATTAATGGAAAGTTATTTTTTCTAAAGACCATGTGTTGTCATTTTTACTCTCTAGTTTTATTATCCTTGTTCTCCTCAGAGATTTCTTTTGTTTCCTGGTTCTGCACTCAGAAAGAACTCCTGGAAAGCTTGGGGAACCATTTGGGATGCTGGGGATCAAACCCAGGTTAGCTGAATGCAAGGCAAACACCCTACCCTGCCCATTGTGCTATTGCTCCAGCCGCCAGAAATTTCTATTTTAAAATAGCAGTATTTAAGCATTTTAATACATAATATGATACAGCTTTCAAGATTAGCTATGAAAACAGATCTTTAACTGATGTATTTAAATGCTATTTGTGGGAGCCAAGAACTATCTGAAAAGTTTGGAAAGTTTACTGGCATGCTGGAGCCTCTAATTTAAAGGAACACTACCAGGTATGCCCCCCCCAAAAAAAAATGTTGTAAAATAATATGGCATCTTTGAGGGTGGTAAATTGAATTTTCAGATAATAAAATATCAATTGTTTTAATATTTTGAAATAGGCCTACTGCATTTAATGCATTTTTCACATAGTTCACTGTAATTTTATGGGCCAGACAGAGAGACAGTACAAAAAGAAATGGACATCCCCATTTTATCCCTATGCTCCCCTATGTATGATTGGTCCCTGGTATGACCCAAATCCCCTGAAATGCTTTTTATTTTTATGTTGCTATTGTTAAAATAACCAAAAAGTATTTCATTTCAACTTTATTTTATTTCTAAATCATTTACTGTTTTAATTCTTTAAAGATTACTTAAATAATATATATACATATATATAATAGGTACTCTATTGACATGTGGAAGTAGTGGTTTTGGTGTTTGCTTTGAACCATTAGAATCAATAAAAATGGTGTTAATATCAGGACTGCCTTTTTTTCTGTCATAAACTTTACCTTATGTTTTGTAATAGCCACATTGGCTTCCACTTGAAACGCCATTTAAACAAGTACTAAACTTTAAACTGGAAAAGTGGTAAAAATAAATTAAATTCTAGGATCACTGAACTCCTAAAAGGCAAATACTGTGGGTTTGTATGTGAGTATGCTTTAACTCATTTTACATGAGAACAAATACAAATAGAGAATTCAGTTATCAAATAAAAAGCACATCACTAGAGGATGGAACACTCTCTTCAAGGGAACTTTGGGTAAAAGAAGGGAATCTCCTAGTCTGTAAATGGAGTTTTTAAGAATTCCCCATCTCTTCTAGTCTCTTATTTGCAGCATATAGGGATCTGTTCTCCCCTCTCCCCCCCCCCTTTTTTTTACTCTTGGGGTTCTACCACCTTTAAGGGGATTCCCCTTATGGTTACTAGGGGAACCCCTCAGCTGTGGGACATCCCCAACCTATTTGTCTGCTAATTTCCCTTTAGGCCATGTAAAATGGTAGGTAACCTTAATGCTAGATTAATAAAATACTGCTGATGCCACGCTGCTCTGTCCGGTCCAGTGTATCGTTAGTTCAAACATCACTGTCCTGCGCTACTTGGCCGAGGTATTTAGCCTATTTGGTTTCTGAGCACAGTGGCCCATGATTCCGTCTATAAGGTTGACTGACAGATCATCAACCAAAATTAAGTACCTGAGAATAGAGACTGTATACACTCTTATAGTACCTATCGCAATCCCAGCCTGGCACTTACAAGCCATTACAAGTAAATGTTTGTTGAGTGATCCACCACATCTTCACATGTAATCTATTTTATTTTCCATTTCTTACTTTGAAAAAAAGCAGAGTAAAAAATACATTTTAAAGTTATGTAGCTGTTTCCATTGTACTTACATTGAACGTAGAATAATCATGCAGGGGGGCCCGGGAGATAGCATGGAGGTAAGGCATTCGCCTTTCATGCAAAAGGTCATCAGTTCGAATCCCGGTGCCCCATATGGTCCCCCGTGCCTGCCAGGAGCAATTTCTGAGCATGGATCCAGGCGTAACCCCTGAGCACTGCCGGGTGTGACCCCAAAAAAAAAAAAAAAAAAAAAAGAATAATCATGCAGACATATGATGAAATTTTTTTCAGCCCTTAAGAGAGGAATTTCTAGGCCTGAGAGATAGTACCAGTGATAGTATCAGAGTGAGGTGTTTGTCATGGAAACAGCTGACCCTCAATTCCTTTTCTTGAACACTGGGTGTGACCCCTAAGTGATGATGGATGTACCCAAAACACAAATAACCACTGGAGGAGGAAATAATGTCATTTGCGACAATATATATGAACTTGAAGGTTATTCTAAGTGAAATAAGTCAGACCCTGGACCAATAATGCATGCTACTTAACATGGAGAATGGTTGTTGCTAAGGGCTTAAGGAGAGGAAGAATTAAATACATATGATCTTTTGGTTATTCGGTGATCTGGGTAATAACCCACTTGACTGATGTGTACATTTTGCATGATGGAGTCCGTGGTTTGATCCCCAGTATCACATGTTCCTTTGAGCACTGATAAGTATACACTCCTGAATACCAGTCTGGGAGTAGCTCCTGAGCACTGCCATATGTGACTCCAAAACAAGTCATATGTGTCTCCAAAACAAATCATATGTAGGGACCAGAGAAACAGCACAGTGGGTAAGACAACTTGCCTTGCACGTGGTCAGACCAGGTTTAATCCCTGCCATCACATATGATCCCCTGAGCCTGCCAGGAATAATTCGTTATTACAGAGCCAGGAGTAGCCCCTGAGCATCACTGGGTATACCCCACAAACAAACAAATAAAATCCCCAAAACACAAGCCCCAAGTCATCTGTATAGTATCTTGCCTATAATTAACAATTGTGTGTCATGTAGTTACAAATTTGCTGAAAGACATGAGCTCCCTGCCTCCAGTAGCACACACATACAACAAAAAATGAGACACATTTCATGTTGTGTATACTACAAAAAATATGTGGGCAGGAGAGATAGTGCCAGATGGAAGGGTGCTTGCCTTGCATGCAACTGCCCCAGGTTAGAGCCCCAGTATCACTCAAGGTTCTCCACCCTCCTCCAGGAGTGTTGCCTGGGATCAGAGGAAAGAATAATCCCTGAGCACAGCTGAATGTGCCTGTTCCCTCTCCCTGAAAAGTGTGGGCAGTAGGAAACTTTTGGGGTGCTATTAATGGTTATTGCACAGATTGTAGTGATAGTGTAAAGCAGGGGTCCTCAAACATTTTAAACAGGGGGCCAGTTCACTGTCCCTCAGGTCGTTGGAGGCCAGACTATAGTAAAAACAAAAACTACGAACAAATTCCTATGCACACTGCATATATCTTATTTTGAAGTGAAGAAACAAAATGGGAACAAATACAGTATGTGGCCTGAGGGCCTAGTTTGAGGACCACTGTAAGGATAAATAATCTCATCAAATTACAGGCATAAATATGGACAACTTTTTGAATGATAATATCTTGAAAAAGCTTTAAGCAAATACAGCAATGATAATTTACATAGTAGATTATAAGTGATATGTCTTAAGAACCATTTAATATGTAGTTTATGATGAGCTACAATTTCTTCAAACAGCTTCCTTATAATTCAAAAACTATGGATGTAACCACATTATTTAACAAATGGGGAACTACAAGTACAAGAAAATTGGGGCCCGGGAGATAGCATGGAGGTAAGGCATTTGCCTTTCATGCAAAAGGTCATCGGTTCAAATTCCGGTGCCCCATATGGTCCCCCGTGCCTGCCAGGAGCAATTTCTGAGCATAGAGCCAGGAGTAATCCCTGAGCACTGCCGGGTGTGACCCAAAAACCAAAAAAAAAAAAAAAAAAAGAAAGTTAACAGATATGCTTGAGGTTATTAGATGAAGACAGAAGAGGTGGGACAGGTGATACAGTGCAGCAGGCAAAGTGCTTGCCTTGCATGCAGCAACTGGTGTTTAATCCATGGCATCCATTTGCCCTCCCATGCCCCCCTCTTGTCCACAGCCTACCATGTATCTCTGTATCTGAGCACAGAGGGAGGGGTAAACCCCCAATACTGCCATTGTCACCCCCAAAAATAACAAAATGAAGCATCTAAACATAACAGGAACAATTTATTCAATTATTATTCATTGAATACATACTTTGTTCAATTCTGGTCTTATACTCTAACAGCCATGGTATCCAGAGCACATTGGCACGGTTGTAGACAGATATGTAAGGCATCGCTGTACTGCACTTTGGATAATAAGAAAAATTTAAGAGATGGGTCAGAGAGATAGTACAGTGGTAGGGCGTTTGCTTTGCACTCAGCCGATTCAGGACAGACGATGGTTCCATTCACAACATCCCATTTGGTCCCCCTTGCCTGCCAGGAGCAATTCCTGAGTGCAGAGCCAGGAGTAATCTCTGAGCGTTGCCAGGTGTAGCCCAAAAACAAACCAAAAAAGTTTAAGAAGAGACTGGAGGTAAGCATGAAGACCACATCTCTTTTGCACATAGAATCCTAAGCTCTTTGGAGCAGAAGGCACCATCCAGATACAAAAAGGCAAGGGTCTGAGAAGGGTGGACCCCCCTAAGAAAAGAGGAAGGTACAGAAGAATCTATGAGATTATGAAAGGAACATCAACAATATGAGTAATGAGATAATAGAAAAAACATAAGCTTTTCAGGCCAGAATAATAACCGTGGTAGTAATAACAGTGATAGGGTGTTTGCCTTGCATGTGGCCAGCGACTGGCCCAGGACAGATCTGGATTTGATTCCTAGCATCCCATATGGCCCCCCAAGACTGCCAGGAGCAATTTCTCAGAGGAGAGCAAGGAGTAACCCCTGAGAGCCACCAGGTGCGGCCTCAAAACCAAAATAAATAAATCAGCTTTTTAAGGCTTTCCTATGAAAAAAACGACCGGATTATTTTTTTTTAATTAAACCATTGTGAAATTACAAAGTTATTCACGATTGGATTTTAGGCATACAATGTTGCAACAGCAATGTATGCAAAACCCTAGGGAAAAAAATAACTATGGAAGAATTGCGTGAAAACACTTCTCCCAACCTGAGAAGGAATGGAGTGAGTCTGAGGTGGAGAGGTTGCTGCCAACCATTGTGCACTGCAGCAAGTCCGAATGAGTTACCCTGTCCCAATCGAAAAGGTATCTGGGGCTGGTCAGCAGCTGGAGTGAAGGGCAGAGCTGAAGAGATGTATGTCTACTGTGGCTAGGCCAACATTTGAACCTGTGAGAGTTGGGAAAGAAAAAGATAAAAAGCATCTAAGCCAACTCAAGCTATATTCATGTAGAGCCTTAACTTCTCAGACAAAATTATAGCTTTTATAGCATTATTTTTCCTTCATTTTTATCTATGATTTTTTTTCAAACATTTTGAACTTTTTATTGATTTATTGCAGTAGTTGCTTTTTGTGTTACTAATTTTGTAAGGTTAATAAATATCAAAGATTTTGCTTTAAAAAAAATGAAATACAGTCCAACCTCTCAGGATATCCCTGAAATGGTTTGGAAACATAACTTGGGAGCAGAGCTGGAGAAAAGAGTGCTGCAGCATGAGAGAAAAATAGAGATCATCCAATCTGGAAATATACAACCGCTTCATAGTGTCAGAGAAGTCTCAGATCAGAATCCAGCTGCCAACCTCCATGCAGAGTGTCTTACAACAGAATCGGAAGATGACAGTGAAGATTTCGAAGAGGAGAGTCATGATGGTACGACAGCTCTTTCAGAACTGTAAAAGATTTAAGAGAAATTTCGAAAAGCCTGAAGAGCAGGAAAGGGAGAAAGAAAAACAAAACTGAAGAAGGAAAGGTTTGTGTGGAAAATACTCTGAGCCATGTCACCCTGTCACCCTCCTCAATCTTGCTGGCCTCAACACAACATCAAAATTAAAAGGAAATGGAAAGATAATGTTTTTTAAGAACTGTGTAAATGGCGTGGATGAAAAGAAGATACAAGATTAGTCAGTGATACATTGTGATCCGAATTTTACAAAATGTTAATGGAGAAATGCTTTAACTAGTGCAGTTTTTGGTTTTCTTTTTTTGTTTTGTTTTGTTTTTGGATTACACCTGGCAGTGCTCAGGGGTTATTCCTGGCTCTGGGCTCAGAAATCCCTTCTGGCAGGTTCCTGGGACCACATGGGATGCTGGGATTCGAACCACTGTCTGTCCTGGATTGGCTGCATGCAAACGCCCTGCCACTGTGCTGTCTCTCGGGCCCCATTTTTCGTTTTGTTTGTTTGTTTGTTTTGTAAATAGTGCAGTTTTGTAGTCTTCACTAAGGTTGTAAAATAAGGGGAAAATAAAAGAAAGCTCCAAGGGCCAGAATGAAAGCACAGCGGTAAGGCATTTGCCTTGCACATGGCCAACCAGGATAGGCCTTGGTTCAATCCCTGACACCCCATATGGTCCCCCAAGCCTGTGTTCTCACTCTAACAAACATCCCCTCCTTTCTCTCCTCTCACATCTAATTGAGTTTCAATGACAAATATTTATGTTGCTTTTTTTTATTTAGGCTCCTCCTGCTGAGGTTGGACCTGACTTAACGTAGACCAGGCAATTTCCCTAAAGCTGGGTGAATATAGAAGAAAAGTCAACTAGATCATCTCCCACATTTCACCCAGCAGGAGCCACTAGCCATGTAAGTTTAAAATATGGATTTAATCATGGAGGGGGGGGACTCAGACCTGGAACACATACAGGGAGCACTGGGTTCAGTCCCTAACACCAACTTTGATAATGATGTGTTCTTCCGCAAGACTTTGGGGGAAAGAGTTCTATATTCTTTCTTTTTCCTATAATGAACCAATTTTACTTTGTCCTTCCAGTTAAATCAGGGGTCTCAGGGGCCCGGGAGATAGCATGGAGGTAGAGCGTTTGCCTTTCATGCAAAAGGTCATCAGTTCGAATCCCGGTACCCCATATGGTCCCCCGTGCCTGCCAGGAGCAATTTCTGAGCATGGAGCCAGGAATAACCCCTGAGCACTGCCGGGTCAAAAAAAAATCAGGGGTCTCAAACTTGTGGCCCGCGGGCCGCAAACGGCCCTCCGTACAGCATTTTGTGGTCTTGCCCTAGAGGAATCTTTTTTTGTTTTGTTTTGTTTTAGTTGTTTGGGTCACAGCCCCCAATGTTCAAGGCTTACTACTGACTTTGCACTCAAGGATCACCCGACTTTGCCTCCTGCGGCCCGCAGGTAAATTGAGTTTGAGACCCCTGATGCAAAAGCTTGAAAAGACAAACAGCAGGGCTTCTTAGAAAGTACCAGTCCCTCTGTAAGCAAATGCCTTTATTTTTAAGATTAATGTAATAAAATATTTAAGTTTTTTTTTTTTAATTTTAGGTACCATGTTTTACATTACTGCTAATGATAGGGTTTCATGCATACAACTTTTCAATACCACACCCTACATCAAAGTGTTCCCCCTTTTTAAGCCTCCCCCACAAAAGCAATACTTTAAAAAAGATTAAGTACATGCATAAATTCAGGGAATCTTCTATCTCATTAAACCATACAGTCTGGCCTTGCCCTGTAATCCATTCACTGTAAAGCTGGTAATCTTTTCAAAACCCACCCACATCTCACAAAGGTTTTTATATAACCAGAACACTGGGGTTTTTTTTTCTGTTTTTTGGGGGTTTTTGTTTTGTTTTGTTTTGTTTTTTTGAGGCTTCTTTTTTTGGGGGGGGGGTCACACCCGGCAGTGCTCAGGGGTTACTCCTGGCTCCATGCTCAGAAATTGCTCCTTGCAGGCATGGGGGACCATATGGGGCACCGGGATTCGAATCGATGACCTTCTGCATGAAAGGCAACCGCCTTATCTCCATGCTATCTCCCGGGCCCCTTTTTGAGGCTTCTTGAGTGTTGCTTCAGGGGTTGTTTCTGACTGCTCAGGGGACTATGCAGCTTGAGGGATCAAACCAGGGCCTACTGTAGGCAAAGAATGCCACTAGCCTTTTAAACTATCATCAGCCTTTTAAACTTAGACCTATCAAAGCATGTCTAAAAGACCAGAAGTAGGGCTGGAGAGAAAGTGCAGTGGGTATATGCAAAGCTGCTTGTCTTCCATATGCCTGGCCTGGGTTCAATCCCCAGCATCCCACATGGTTCCTGAGCAAAGCCAGGAGTAACCCTGGAGCATTTGTGTGACCCAAATGCCAAAAAACAAACAAACAAACAACAAAGAAACCAAAACTTGAGGTATCCAAAGTTGTCACTTTGGTTCAATCCCCATTACTCTCTATGCTCGGACTAAGCCCTGAGCACTACTGAATATAGCTCCAAGTCTGGAAAAGAGTAGAAAAAAAAGATTCAAGCAAATAAATGCTATTTGACTTTCATCCCTGGGACTAAGATAATTCCTGAAGAGCAGAACAAGATCTGGCTGCTATCCACTATCCTACTTTCTTCCTAGGTCAGGTTCCTTCTCTCTCTCCCTTTGCTTATTACAAAAACCAGCTCTTGTTCCCTAATGTTTGTCTGGTTTTTGCACAGATTCTTCGTCATAGAGCTTTTCTACTTATCCTACATTTATTCTTGGATATCATGGGGGCATTTTTTTCTGACCACCTGTATTTCCAACATTGGTTATCTTATTTGAAATTCTCCTAACATCTGAAAATTCTTCATTGCACTTACTATAGATTAAGTTTTTAAATGTATAATATTTTATCATTAAATGTGCCATACATGTTAGAGAAATAGCACAGGAAAGGCACTTGACGCCAGTCATTCTCAGTTGGAATCCCAGGAACCACATACAGTTCCCCAAGGACAGAGCCAGCACTAGCCCCTGAGCATGACTGGGTGTAACTCCCTCAATAAACAAACAAAAAATAATTACTAAATTAATGGATTTATGAGGTCAAGGACCACTTCTGGTCTTGCTGTATTTCAGCTTCCAGAAAGTTACTATGATAGAGCAGCTAACCAGTAAGGATTTGTTGAATGAATCAGTACATGAACATGCAAACTTGAAAACACTAGGTCTACATAACCTTTAACTTTCAGCAGCCCTTTTATTTTTTGTTTGTTTGGGGGCAGCACACAGCAGTATTCAAATGCTAGGCTAGTGCCTGGGGATTATTCCAGAAGAAACTCAGCATGTTGTGCTTGAGTCTAGAGGCTAACCAGGGCCTCCTGCATGCAAAGCATACACTCAATTTGTTGACCACTCTTTCAACAAAAAAAATCAAAGCAGATCCTTTTACTGAATAAGTAAGATTTATATAGGTCTTTTCAATATTGATAATGTCCAGGTGTGATATCTGAAAACTATTTGTATTCCTATGCTTATTGTTTAGCAATAAGCTCCATGTTTAGCAGACAAACTATGAGAATAGCCCAGCTTCTGGACAAGGGTAAGTAATTAAAAAAGGTATGGCATATGCACAATGGCATTTTGTTTAGCTATAAGATAAAGTGATGAAATTTTGTCATTTGCAACAGTATGAGTAAAACTACTGAATATGCACCTCATCAAAACCTCCCCCAAAGACACAAAGAAGAGCCAAAGCAATGAAACCAAAGAATCAAATGACAGCTAACCCTGAATTCTGACCATAAACCTAAAACTATAAAAGTGGAGGGAGAGGGACCGGCAAGGTGGTGCTAGAGGTAAGGTGTCTGCCTTGCAAGCGCTAGCCAAGGAAGGATGGCGGTGTCCCATATGGTCCCCCCAAGCCAGGGGCAATTTCTGCGTGCTTAGTCAGGAGTAACCCCTGGGCATCAAATGGGTGTGGCAAAAAAAAAAAAAAAAGTGGAGGGAAAGGGCTTTAAAGGACTGTGACGAATGCTGGTCCACTAGCGATGGGTGTGGTGTGGAAATGCACAGTGGAAGATATATTAGATGATAGCCACTTAAAATGGATTGTGGCCATCTTAAACCTCTCTGAGGTTTGTTGCCGACTGAAAACATTGTTTTAAAATAAAGTTGTTCATGATTTATTATGAGTGAATGTTTTCTTTATATTCTTATTAGATATACCTATAAATCCAGGGGCCACACAATTTTTTTTTCTGGGACAGGTCCAGAGAGAGCTCAGTATCCTGCAGAAGATTTAGATTTGAGCCACAGCATTGCCTAGTCTTTCATGTCTCCCTAGTCTTCCATCAGGTGTTAGTCCTAAACTCTAAGTTGAGAGTAACCTCTGAGCACCATCAGGTGTGCTATCAAAGAAACCAATAAAAATCTCAAGTGGGAAGGGGACTGGAGCGATAGTGCAGCAGTAGGGCATTTGCCTTGCATGCACTGACCAGGACAAATCTGGGTTCAATCTCTGGAGTCCCATATGGTCCCCCATAGCCAGGAGTAACCCCGAGCGCAGCCCAGTGTGACCCCAAAAATCAAAGATCTCAGGGGAAATAAGTTTAAGAAATATTGTGCTGGACTGGAAAGATAGTTCACTGCTATATACTTTATATGTGGTAGCTGTGGTAGCATGAGTTCAATACCCATGATCCTCACCTAGCACTGAATGGAGCTACACCCTTCGCAGTACTATTAGGTGTAGTTAAGAAACCAGAGGAGGGGGAAAAGAAGCTGAGTAGTAAAGCATAGTGTCTTAAAAACAACATTAAATACAAATAAATGAAAGTGAAGAATTATTTAAAAATAAACATGTTGAAACTAAAGGTAAAAGAGGAAATATAAATTATGAGATGGATATTTACAAAAGAAACCAAACCCGTCATCCCAAAGATAGTGTGAAATTATCCCTGGTGCTCACGGGCAAAGGTACAGCCAGGGACTGCATGTAATAACTTCAAAGAAAATTTGAATACTTTCTAATCCAGTGCTTTTCACACTGGGGCACACAGAGAATTAGCCCTGGAGGCATACAAAGAACTTTCAAGGGGTACGTGACCATTGATGTCAAGAGAATTTGTTGTCAAGCTTTCAACTTCCTTATGCACTCTTTCCTAAACTGATCTGTTGGAAATCACTTCTTTCAAACTGGATTTCCTTTTCTGCCTCCCCTTGCACAACTACCCACTTTCAACTAAAAAAAAAAAAAAGTCAGTTCTTTTACCCATCCCTAGTTTTAGCCATCACATTTCCTCAGGAAGGGGATAGGGCACCTGAGGCAAGCAGAGAAAATAATTGTCCCTACTTACTTGGCAATGACACTTTGCAATTTAGTGGTTTCTGGCTTTTGCTTTCAACAAAATGAAATGAGTCAAGTGTCACCGATCATTTAAAATAATTTTCAGTGAACAT